>JADRCH010000097.1:5089557-5156786 GCA_019843965.1 Rhynchomys soricoides | reverse complement strand
TCTGTCCCAGTAAAGAAGAAGCCACACTAAAAACAATGTTTTTAGGTTCTGTATTTCAGGTGTGCTCCTTGTAAGTCAGGTTCTCAAATCCTTACTGCAACCAAGCAGCTATAATTCCTTGCAAACACAAATAAGTAAGTAAAAATAAAATAACCTCATACTAGTCTCCCACTATCAATAAGTTCTTGCCACAACCAGCTCTTCACTACACCCTTAAGGCCCTGACCTTGTCCCCTTTGATTTTTTTAACTTTTTTAGAAACAGTTTTATAAATGAAAGCTTGGAACTAATTCCATCATCAGAAAACAAACAGAAATATTTCCTTAAGTGAAACAGAGTAACTTTTCCTTGGGAGCTTTAAGCAGTGTTTGTTTTTTGGTTTGTGTTGGGGAGGGAGGGCAGAGGCTGTCTCATATGAGACATAGCTGGCCCAGAACTCATAGAGATATGCCACTGCCTCACCAAGTACTGAGTTGAAAGGCATTCAGCACCACACTTCACCATTTTAATCATTGTTCTGACCTTAAAACTTAAGAAATATACAAGAATTAAATATGTAAATATTTCTTGTCCTTTTGTCCAATTCACCATTGTCCTAAGCAAAATGAGAAAACTAAAAATCTACTTCATTATCATCTCTGTCTTCATGGCCAGCACAGCATTTGGCACATAGTGATCATAAAATACTTGAATGAGTGAATGACTTAAAATTAAACTTCCCTGGAAAGTTTAGACACCCCTGGATAATAATTAATTCATAGAATTTTATAAATGTTAGCTCTTTCACCTGAATGTGATTAAGTCTGACAGTCATTAGAGAAGCATAAACTACATTTACATATGGAAATGTGTATCTTAAATATTTTAATTTTTACATTTTATTATATATGTATATGTATACTTTCACATTTTTAGTATTGTTCTTTATGGCATTTTATATTTCTAGAAATAAAAAGTAAATCCTGATTGGTGAGATTAATTAAAAATAAATAGTGGAATATAAATACACATAAGAGAATACTTTGGTAATTTACTTAAAAATATTAAAATGAAGATAATATTTAATATATGGTAAAATTATGAAATATTTTTATTTCTTTAAAGTTCCTCAAAGGAAAAAGTCTCATAAGCTCAGAGTGTACTGTTATTTTATTTGATCATTTTTTGTGCCCTTGTTTGGTAAAAATTTCATTCATCCATATGTATCTGATATTTCTTTGTTAAGATGTTAAGTTGTTCAACTTTCTTAAAAACACTTTTGAAGATAAATTTGCAAACTATATCCATAATTATTTCAATGGCTAACATAGTCTGCTTTTAAAACCAATAAAATATTTTTGTAGCTGGGCAGTGGTGGCACACACCTTTAATCCCAGCACTTGGGGGGCAGAGGCAGGTGGATTTCTGAGTTCGAGGCCAGCCTGGTCTACAGAGTGAGTTCTAGGACAGCCAGGGCTACACAGAGAAACCCTGTCTTGAAAAACAAAAACAAACAAACAAAATTTGTAAATTATCATTTGAGATTGACCATTTCTGTCATATTTTGAGTGGAGAGATTAGGGGGTATGGAATAATTGCTTCCCCTTCAGATAACAATTAAAAAGCTATTCTTGAAATAATACTTTCAAATTTGAAGTTCAGTTTGTTTTGTTTTGTTTTTTAAAACAATATCAAGTAGACAAAAGACAAAAATGTTCCGAGTACTCTCTTTCACCCTGGTTTGAGGATAAAGTATGTGATCAGCACCTCCGTTCTTAGTTTCAGAAGTTAGCATTATCTGAGAAGTTGCTATTCTTAGGTCCAGCTGTAATGTTTCTAATTGTGGTGCTAGGAGTAGTGAGTGCTTTCTTTCCCAGAAGGCTCTGCATTCTCAACACGTACAGGTCAATTTCACATAACACTACCACAAGAAGCAATAGGCCCTTTTGCAGGCTGTGTTTCTAACTGGAATATTATGAGCAGACATTGCAAGTCACAGGCTGCATTTGGAAACCAGCTGCATGTCAGGACAAGCATGGATTGTGGTCCCAGGAGGCTGAGAGAACACAATGATTAAATATAATTTATTTGTGAGATAAGAAGAAAAAAGTATCTTTCTACTGACAAGACTGACACCGTCTTCACAAGTGAGCTGACCGCTTGGAAAGTAAACATTCACTTTCCAAAGATGATGATCAAGGAGACATCTTTGCGAAGGGACCCGGATTTAAGGGGAGAATTAGCTTTCCTAGCACGGGGCTGTGATTTTGTTCTCCCATCGCGGTTTAAGAAGAGGCTGAAGTCATTTCAGCAGACACAGGTTTGAACTTGGGTGCTTCTTTTAAAAATTTTTAATTACTAATACAGCCACCCAGTAAACTAACACACAAATAATTTTATTACTCACTTGTATCTTGATATTAGGTCAAGGAATTAATCTGTGTTCGCTATTCAGCTATTTACAGAACGGTATTTGTAGAGGGATTCCAGCGGTTTAAAAATAGAGCTCTGGACCCGGGGTACAGTACTCACATTTTTATCCTGTAGGGAGGAATCCTGTTTTGCAGACAATAAATACAACTAAGTATTTACCAAGCACACTAGAAAGCGAGAATTCCTGTAGAAAACTTATTTGTAAGTTTAAATCAGTAGATTTTATTAAGATATAATGAATGTTTGTCTAAAAGAATATGGATCTTGATTAATATTTATAAAAGTACACTATTTTTACTATATTTATTAGCATGTGTATGATGTATGTGAGCACACATGCCATAACACATGTGTAGAAATCAGAGAACAACTTTGCAAAGTCAGTTCTTTCTTCCACTTTCATGTAGCCCCTGGGAATCAAACTCTGGTTACCAGGCTTGTGTGGCAAATGCCTTTATCCACTGAACATCTTAGCAGCTCCCAAGGGTATTTTTATATAGTGACAACTGTGTGTGTCTGCAGTATGCTGTGGATGTATAGACAATGAAGCATAACAATTCCTTCTAAATTTTAAACAAATGCCATCCTCTAGCAAGCTGATACTGATTGCTGCTTGTAGTGACTAGTCTCTGCTCACTGTTTACCACCTTAAGGCCAGTGTCTGTCTCACCACATAAGTTGCCTAACATGGAGTATAATACAAAAAGAGGGGGGCTATATAAATGTTTACCATCCAAATTCCAGCAAGGAACCATAATTTTATAGTTATTCTGACCCAGAAAAACTTCAAATTTGGGGGGTGAGGTATGTGACTTTTTCTTTCTGTATGTCAAAATAGTGAAATATTGGAAATATTATAATGACGATGTCACGACTGTTCAGAATGACTAAGTAGTGTACTGATGCTGAAGAACTGAAGTAGAGAATTGAGAGACTTTTCCCCAATGTATTCTTTTTTTATTACTAGTCCTGTACTGGACCAAAACAGCTTTAGTTTAAACTGAAGATACGTCAAACCTGTTGGCAAATCAGGCAAAAAAAAAAGTTATAATTTTTTTTAACCTATGTTTATAAAATCAGTTTTATTATACTACTTTAAGGTTTAAATTATTAGTAACACAACTGCAAGCAAATTAATAGAGCTGAAAGTTCAGAATAATGCACTCCTTATCAACCAATGAATTAATAAATACTTTCTTATTAGTCAATTGCTTTGTATGAAGAAGTATACACACAAGAGAAGAGAACAGTAGGTTGTCAAGTGGTTTTGCCCATTCAGTTAACTTTGGCAGCCAGTGTTTGTTCTGAACGCTGTGTCCATCTGTCAGTACAAATGCACGATTAACATTGAAGGTCTTGCTCTAGAACCCTGCATGTGGCCATACCCACTAGTACCAGTGGTCTTAGTTCTAATGTCGTAATTGTCCTGAAATTAAACTAACTTCCCTGCATAGCATACTGTTAAAAACATTTTCAAGAAACAGAATTTTGATGATTGTACTTACAGTCTCACAAACCTTTTTCTGCACAAAATAACAAAATAAACACCACACTAATAATACAATCTAGGCAGAGCCTCTGAAGATCTGCCCTGTTTCAGAATTTTAAGAATGCTCTCTGGTGCTGCTGACTCATATGACTGCAGTGGTATTTGCAGATTTAGCATTAAGGCAAAGAAATGTTTATTCAAAATAGATTATCACTTTGCTAAATCAAGAGAGGTTTATAAACTTTAGATTGCTTTACAAGTGGACATGGTTATTTATTTTGAATCTAAAGGACTGTGCCTAATTCTGCATTGTTTGTAATCTCTTGAGAACCCCACTGTTTGGCTTTGTCACTTGTAGCCTTTCACAAGGACAAATGTGCTCAGCTTTGCTTGGAACCTTTTATCTGTTAGATTCTGTTATTTCCTTAAGTGCCCACAATCTTCCAGAGAGTGGGGATTATGATTTCTGTTTATTACTGAAATTCTAAAAGATTAGGCAACTCTCCCGAGGTCACCGACTAGCAAGCCATCACTGTTTACTGTGTGGGTTTTTTATGTTCATTGGCCTCATTTTCCTTTGTGCTATTCCTTCCTTGACTATGGCTTTATCTCTGTTCAGAGTAATTTTGAAAAGAAAGAACATTTGAATAATACTTTGTGTTCAAAGTAAATTTAAAAAAAAAAAACTTAGGTCTGGGAAGGTAGCTTAGTGGCAGAGAACCTGCCTACCATCCACCAATACTGAGTGAGACTTCTCGCACGTGCGCGCACACACACACAAAACCTGATTACTCAATAACTGTTTGTCTTTCATACTTTATGTAGCATCTAATTCACTGCCATGCTTATGACTCTTGTTAATTTAGAACCCTGCAAAACTTTATGAAATCCTTTTCTGCTAAGAATCTCAGAACTGAATTTATTCTTCATTGGTAAAAAATAAACTCCTAAAAAGCTGGACATATGGGATTGGGGAGATGGGTCAGCAATTAGGAACACTTGCTGCTCTTAGGGAGGACATGAGAGATTCCCAGCATCGACATGGGCTCATAACCGTCTGTAACTTCAGACCCTGTGGATCTAAAGCCCTCTTCTAACCTTCGTACATGGTGCACAGATACACGTGCAGGCAAACACTCCTATCTGAATGGTGGTATCCCTCCCTTGACTCTTTCCTTGATCCTGAGTAATATCAATCTCTCCACTGCCTCTGCATTTCTCTTCACACTGTGCCTTCCAGTGTCCCATGAAGTACACCACAACAAATACTTTTTGGGAGAAGGAAAGATATAAACTATAAATTAACATTTACTTAACTGTAAAGACTGATTATAATGAAATTAACGACTCTGGTTCTTGCCTATTACAGCATACCAAAAATGAGTTAAATTTATATCTTAGAAAAAACAGCTTGCTATCCTAGGGGAAGAGCCAAACAAACCATCCAGAAGTTTTTTAAAATATTTGTCAAGTGCTGGTAGTAATTCTACTTTGACAAAATCAAACTAGAAAAAAATTAAAATATCCCATATTCCAAATACATTTCAATATGTATATTTTCTTTAAGAAGGAGTCTCATGAAGCCCAGGCTGGACTCCAACTTGCTAGATAGCAGAGGATGATCCATATAGCTCCTGACCAATATATGGCTACCTTCCAAGTACTGGGACTACAAGGTTGTACCACCACACCAGGTTTTATTCAAGACTTGGCATTGAACCCACTGCCTTGTGAATGGTAGTCAAGTACTCTACCCACTGAGCTACATCCCCAGCCCCTAATTGTATATATTTTAGAAAGCCCTATGGTCACCACTGTACCACCAATACAGACATTAGTTGTATATTTTTAAAGAATTTATCATTTCTTCCTTTGGAGGGGTAGAAATTCACACAAACACCAAAACAGTTTTCAAAGAGAACATAACTAGTAAAGTTCCAAGAGACTAAGAATATACCTTAACCCCCACTGGCTGTCCTAACAAGATACCTTTGCATTGTTCCTGGGTAACTTTTTGTGTATGTCCTACCTGTACTCCAAGTAGTTGGTTGGAATGAGTTTAAAAAGCCAAAGATAAAAGGGTGTTTCCTTGGGTTTTTTCCTATGAAGTGGCGTTTGTTTGTTTGTTTGTTTATTGACCTGTTGGATATATGTGTGAAACAATATTCAACAATAAACAGGAATTTATCTTTAGTTATTCTAACAACAACAAAAAGAGAATACATTTTAGGGTCTTTGATTATCCTGAAATATTTGCCAACTAATAGATGGGAAAATTTACTGCAGACTTTTTTAAACCATAAATTATGTGACTAGGTATTGACAAATAATGTTTATTTAATATGAAACAATGTTTATTTAATATGAAATAATGTTTATTTAATATGAAATAATGTTTATTGAATATGAAAAGCATTCCCTATAAACATTCTTACAGCCCTCTAGAATGCTTACTTTAAAGTGAACCCTAGATCGCTACTGTCTCTTGTTGGAACTTTTTTTTGTATTTACACATTTCTTATTGCTGCTGAGAAATATATACTGTTTAGAATTTTGTATCTTATAATCACATTTTTCTTCCAGATTCAAAATAAATCAGAAAAGAAACCTGCAACACCACTTCCACCTGCAGCCACCCTTCCAAGTAGTCCCCAGCCCATCTCTGCTGTTCCTTGTGTGAGTGATGTCGTGAATACACCGTTGGCGGTAAACATTCCACAGTTCTACTTTCCTGAAGGACTCCCAGACACCTGCAGTAACCATGGACAGATCCTAAGCAGAATTGAAGCCGCTTTCAAGGATATTGAAGATCAGAAAGCAGATATTCATGAAATGGGGAGAATTGCAAAGGTAATGTAACTACCTCATGAGCACGCTATCCCTCTTCACTACCTCTTTGCTCTGGCTTTAAGAACAGGTTTTGATTTTGGTCTTCCTATGATGAAAAGTATTAGAACCTAATGCATCTCTAACAGTGGTCCTTCTTCATGGAATCCATCTATCCATCTATCATCTGTCTATCTATTTTAACCATATCTGACCCTGAACTCTCTTTGTAGACTAGACTGGCCTTAGAATTTAGCATTGTTTCCAGGCTGTACTTTCAGAGGCTAAAGGTTATAGGGGCCTGAGAGCCACATAGAAGCAAGTAGGAAATCAAAAACTGCCTGAGACCCCATGAACTCTTCCACTTGGAAGAAATAATATTTATTTTTTCCTGAGACCCCCACTTGGAAGGAATAATTTTTTTTATTTGAAAATGTATTCTTTGAGATAAAGTACCAACTCCTCCTCTTCGCATTTCAGTGCCTCCAGAGTCAGGCCCCAGAGATGCTTTCTAAAACTACCTAATACCTGTTGGCTGCATGAGCCTAACTCTCTTGCCTGCTCACAAGTGTAGATATTTATTGCACTGTCCTGCCTCTTCTTTGTGATGGATTTCCACTCCACTCCACCAACTTCCCCAACGTCTACTTTAAATACTTCTGTCTCAGTGCACTTGCAGTGGTGTAGCTCTAACCACGCCCCACCTCTTCCTTCTCTAACTGCTCTACTGTGTCTTGTGTTGCTGTTAAATGGATCACAGCTAGGGTGAGCTAAAGAAGCTGAAAGTAACTGTTTCTCTTGTTCTTTCTTTATCCTTCCCATGTCATGTCAGGACTTACTTGGCAATTCTAGGATGATTCAACTCCAGAGATAGGTGTTCACCTGTCTGTGCTGGCTTTTGGGTTTTTTTTTTCATATTTTATTTACATTTCAAATGTTTCCCCCTTTCCAGATCTCCCCTTTGGAACCTCCCCATTCCCTCCGCCCTCCCCTGCCTCTATGGGGGTATTCTCCAACCCACCCCCCCACCCCACCCCCTACCCACTCTCGTCTTCCCTCCTTGTCATTCTCCTATGCTGGGGGATATAACACCCTCAGGCCCAAGGGCCTCTCCTCCCCCTGACGGGTAACAAGACCCTCCTCTGCAGTCTTTGTGGCCAGCACCATGGGTCCCTCCATGTGTATTCTTTAGTTGGTGGATCAGTCTCCAGAAGTATGGGGGGTCAGGCCAGTTGCCACTGTTGCTACCTCCTTGGGGCTGCACACTCCCTCAGCTCCTTCAGTCCTTTCTCCAAGCCCACCATCTGGGACCTCACACTCAGCCCAATGGTTGCTGTGAAGTGACTCTTTGGTATTCCGAACTTTTGGGCTAATAACCACTTATCAGTGAGTACATACTGTGTTCATTCATTTGTGGCTGAGTTACCTCGCTCAGGATGATATTTTCAAGTTCCATCCATTTGCCTGCAAATTTCATGAAGTCATTGTTTTTAATAGCTCAGTAATATTCCATTGTGTAAAATGCACCACATTTTCTGTATCCATTCCTCTGTGGAGGGACATCTGGGTTGTTTCCAGTTCCTAGCTATTACAAATACGGCTGCTATGAACATAGTGGAACATGTGTCTTTATTAAATGTTGGAGCATCTTCTGGGTATATGCCCAGGAGTGGAATAGCTGGGTCCTCAGGTAGTATTATGTCCAATTTTCTGAGGGTCCACCAAACTGATTTCCAGAGAGGTTGTATCAATTTGCATTCCCACCAGCAGTGGAGGAGTGTTCCTCTTTCTCCACATCCTCACCAACATCTGCTGTCACCTGACCTTTTGATCTTAGCCATTCTGACTGGTGTGAGGTGAAACTCAGGGTTGTTTTGATTTGAGTTTCCCTGATGACTAAGGATGTCGAACATTTCTTTAGGTGCTTCTCGGCCATTCGAGTTTCCTCAGTTGAGAATTCTCTGTTTAGCTCACTTCCCCATTTTTTGATAGGGTTATTTGGATCTCTGGAGTCTAGCTTCTTGAGTTCTTTGTATACATTGGATATTAGCCCTCTATCGGACGTAGGATTGGTAAAGATCTTTTCCCAATGTGTAGGTTGCCGTTTTGTCCTATTTACAGTGTCCTTGGCCTTACAGAAGCTTTGTAATTTTATGAGGTCCCATCTGTCAATTCTTGATCTTAGAGCACAAGCCATTGGTGTTCTGTTCAAGAACATTTCCCCTGGGCCCAAGTGTTCGAGACTCTTCCCTACTTTCTCTTCTATTAGATTCAGTGTATCTGGTTTTATGTGGAGGCTGTCTGCACTGTTTTACCTTGAGAATAGTTCCACAAGAACTTACTAGAAGTCATGGAATGTGTTCATTTAAGGGAACAGTTCCTCTAACTTCTAGCATGGTGCTGTTTCTGTATGTTATCTCCATGAACATACACCAAATAAGCCAACCTCGGATAAATACCATCTAAATTAGAGGTTCTCTTTTTAGGGTATTGAGTTTCCTTACCCAGTTCCCTGAGCGATAGCTATTGCATTAGATGACAGACTTAAGATGGTAACTTCCTTAACTAGGCTAAAGCTACAGATCTAAATAGAAAATAGAAAAATTAGCAAGGATAAGTAAAATCTTCATTTGGAAGTAATTTTTTAAACCAAAACTCTAGAGACCAGGGAAAATATCTCTAAAGGAAGGGTTTGGAAGCATTATAGATGCTAACCAGAAAAAAAGAGATGGCCAGGTCCTGAGACAGGTTCCAGAAACTACCACCAGATAGGTTAGAAGCAGCTAGAAAATGTCTTCCAGATTAAAGCTAAGAACATTTTTTTATAGACCTTGGAGAAGGACAGCACATTGATCTAGACTAGCGGTATAGACAGACAGGACAGCGCAAAGCAGGGATAGGCTTTGGAGTAAGAGAGTCATCTGCATAAGCTAGGTTAACAGTCACAAGTTGTTAAATACATAAAGCTGGTTTCTAACACACACACTGGTCTTCATAATTAAATTTATTAGAACCTCTCAGAATTTTTTTTATCAGATGTTGACTTCATACTTGCCAAATGATTTATTTGTTAAGTAGGAATGGTTCAAATGGGCAGATGAGGGGAAATTGTCCCAGATATGAAGCTGGGTGCCCTGTGTCTACAGAGCTCTGTAGTGGTTTGAATGAAATGTTTCCCCATAGTCTGATAAAGGCTCCAGAAACTACTACCAGATAGGTTAGAAGCAGCTAGAAATATCTACCAGATTAAATCTAAGAACATTTTTATGGACCTTGGAGAAGGAGAGCCCTGTGATCTATACTGGCTATAGATAGAAACCAGGACAGTACAAAGGAGTCTTTGAAAGCAGTCATCTGAATACTTAGTCTCCAATTGATGAAACTATTTAGAAGTTTTAGAAAGTGTGGTCTTGTTGGGGGAGAAGTGAGCTTTGAGAGTATAATCCCTTCTATCATTTCTAGTTCACTCTCTCTGCTTCCTGCTTGAGGTTCAAGATTTACACTCTCAGCTTGCTCCCCTGTACTCTGCCATCATGGACTCTTATTCCTCTTGAACCATAATCCTAAATAAACTTTTCTGTGAGTTGCTTTGGTCATGGCATTGTATATCACAGCAATAGAAAAGTAACTGCCAATGCTGGCAATGAGTACCAAATGGCCATAGGCCTGCAGCCTGTCCTGTCTTGAATAAAGATTCCTGAAATCATCATCATCATCTTCTTCTTCCTCCTCCTCCTCCTCCTCCTCCTCCTCCTTCTTCTTCTTCCTTCTTCCTTCTTCCTTCTTCCTTCTTCCTTCTTCCTTCTTCTTCTGAATATTACCAGCCTCTTGACTAAGGAGCCTGTTCAGTCTGTTCCTCACAGCCTGGCTTTCCCACCCTTGTCCTTTAGTAGCACTTTCCTGCTCCACAGACAAGTAGACAGAGTAGAGTGAAGGCAGGGAAGGGATTTTTGGTGGTGGGAATCAAAGGAAGGACTTTACCAGTTACACGATGGGAGTATCAGTCCGTACATGGTATCACAGACAGTTGCCTGTATTGAAGCCTACACTGTGGAGGAGTTTTTCCAGGTGTAAGGCATTTTCTCAATTAGTGATCAAGGGGGAAGGGCCCCTTGTGAGTGGCACCATCCTTGGACTGGGTTCTGCAAGAAAGCAGACTGAGCAAGCCAGGAGAAGCAAACCAGTATGAAACATCCCTCCATGGCATCAGCTCCTGCTTCCTGACCTGCTTGAGTTCCAGTCCTGACTTTCTTTGGTCCTGAATAGCAATGTGGAAGTGTAAGCTGATTAAAGCCTTTCCTCTCCAACTTGCTTCTTGGTCATGATTTTTGAGCAGGAATAGAAACCCTGACTAAGACACCACTATTCTGTAGCAGTCTTCTGATGAAGATGTAGAACTCTCAGCTCCTCCTGTACATGCCTGCCTGGATGCTGCCATGTTCCTGCCTTGGTGATAATGACTGAACCTCTGAACCTGAAAGCCAGACCCAATTAAATGTTGTCCTTATTAAAAAAAAACAAAAAAACAAAAAAACAAAAAACAAAGTTGTTTTCCTTTGCTAAGCACTTAGCTACCCATTTACTGTTTGTGCTAATAATCATATGGCACAGCAGCCATTTTACATATATATATTACTAGATTAATTTTAAGATAGCCCAAAATTCCATTTTTAGAAGCCAAAAAGTCATGGTTATGTTCATTTGTTTTGCTTACATTTTTGGTTGTTGAGACTGCTATAGGCCAAGCTGTGCTTGAACTTTGTTTTTTATACTGTATCAGCTAATTTTATTAAATTTTGCCTGTTTACTCCTTAACATTTAGTGTGTGTGTGTGTGTGTGTGTCCCCGTCCATAGAGACCAGAAGAGGGAGGGCATCAGATTCATCAGAACTGGAGTTACAGGTGTTTGTAAGCTACCTGATATGGGTGCTGGGAACAAAATGGATCCTCTGCAGGAGCAGAATGCTCCTTAGCCAACTAACTCTCCAGCCCTGTCTCTTTATTCTTAAAGCCACTTGTTTTAAAAATTTGTATCTTCCAGCTACCTAATTTTATTTAACCTAGCTTTTACTTGGCTCCTGTTTCTTAGCACTTAACTAAAATGTGTTTATTTTCCACATTCTCTAGGTTGTTGTTTTGTTTTGTTTTGTTTGGCCATAAGGCAGTCAACTGTGTCTCTAGCACTTAATCACTGCCCCATTGTCTTATCACAGGTTAATGTAGGAAAGGGAGGCTCTGCCATTAAAGAACAGTGAGGGAGGAGATTGTCAGAGCAGTAAATGAATGTTTATGGGTTCCTGCAGTTTATAAAAATGTTTGGAAAACCAGTTTCTGTTTGTAACCCACTTTTAGTGGCGCTTAAGTGTAGCTATAAAGACTGGAGTCAGTTTTTTAAGTGCATAGAAAACCATGTTTATGCAATCAGCATCCTTAGGTCTCATTCAGCCTGTCCATCTTAGACCCCCACATAGCCACAGAAAACTTAACGTCCATTAATTCCTGGTTACATTTTTAGGGTATACTTTATAATTTTTTTCACACTCCTTTAAGTGATGATGGAAAAATGATTCAAAAATAACCCTAAGAGGGCAGTGTAGACATAGGAACTGAGAGAGAAAAGCTTCTGTCAGAGACAGAGCCTCTAATATACACTGAAGGAAAGAAAGGAAACTGTCATCTGGACCCTGCGAAGCTCCCTTCACCCCTACCCCCGCTCCTCTCCTCAGGTGGGTATAGCACCATCCAGATCAATTGTGCCTTGCGACTATAGGGGAGCACCTCTGTACTTCAGTTCTTTTTCTATAAAGTAAGATAAAAAAATAAAAATACCTACTCTTCTGCATGGAAAACCATGTGAGCACGCCATGAAGTAACAGCTGTGAGAACACTGTAACATATTGAAAGAAGATGGCAGATAGTAAACAATCTCCTGAGCATGTCAGAACAACCCTGCTTTAAGATTCTTATTCTTGTTGGCCATCTTAGATCAAGTTATAGGTGTTACTCTAGTTTCCTTTACTCAAATGACTTTAACTACCCTATCCACTCTGACTTTTGCTTCTTCTAAAGCTGTTTCCTAAATGTATTTTCTGTATCTCTTGACACCTGTTGTCTTCCTTAAAAAACAAAAAGTCTCCACACTGGTCCATCCTCTCCTATGGACCCTATCCTCTACTAAAGACCCGGTTAGGTACTCTCCGATGCATGTCACTTACTTCCCAGGCTCTTCCTGATCCCCTGGTCCCTTTACCCTAACTCATTTACCTTCAGTAAGTGTAGCCAACCATGTGTTTCTTTAAAATAGCCACAGTGGAGATCCACAGACCTTGCTATCATTATTTTACCCGTTTTTCCCTTAGACATTGTCTGCTAGGGCCGGATACTTTTATGCTGCCTAACACTTGGGTACTCAGGTACTTTGAGAAAAGGATGACCTTTTCTAATCTGTTTCAAAGCATTTTCATTGTTATATTTTTAGTTTTGGGATTTTGCCTTTGAATCATAATGAGTTCATGTATTAATGTCTCGGTGACTTACACTACTCATTATGAGCTGGCATACCTGCACTTTAATAGCAATCATAGAAAGAAAAGATCCCCCCTCACTGTCACACGTGACTTGTTATTTTTATGCCTTTCTGCCTCATTTTCGGCTACTATATTTTTTCTATTTTTTCTACTCTGCACATTTTTTATGTAAAAATTCTTTTTCATGCAATATTTTAATGTTTTTCCCTCCTCCAACTCCTCCCAGATCTCACCCACAGCCTTATATGTTCTCTCTCTCAACACACACACACACACACACACACACACACACACACACACACTGAAAATCAAAACAAACAATCAAAAGACCAATAAGACAAAAAAAAAATGCCAAAAGGTAACAAAAAGTCCACCCCCAAAACAATGGAGTTCATTTGCGTTGCCAACTACTTACTACTAGATATAGTTCTTGCTCTGCAGTGTGGTTGATATACCCAGTGACATTGGAGAAAACTGATTTTCCCTTTGCCAGCAGGTATCAATTGCAAATACCTTCTATGTTAGGAGTGAGACTCTGTTGTCTACTTCCCCATCTCAGTGCTAGGACTCCATCTGGCTTGAATGTGTGCAGGTCTGTGTGTGCTGCCACACTCTCCATGAGTTCGTATGTGCATCAATCCTCTTGTATCTGAAGGCCCTGTTTTCTTCAAATCATCAGTTACCTCTTGCTCTTAAAGTTTTCCTGCTCCCTCCTCTGCATAGATCCCTGAGCCATGAGCTGAGGATTTTGATCAAGACATCCCATGTAAGACTGAGTGCTCCAAAGTCTCTCACTCTGCACACTGTCCACTAGTGTTAATTCTCATCTACTGTAAGAAGAAGCTTTCCTGACGATAGTTCAGTGTTGCACTGACCTATGGGTAGAGCATCTGTTCCTTTACAGAATAATAGCAGTAGGTTTGGGAGAAAAGATCTCAACACAGACAATGAAAACTGGTTAGTAGTAGAAGTCGCCCTACAAATGGTGATAGGCATGCATCTCCTAGAAAGGTTTCAGCTGAGGTTGGTGACTCTCCTGATAGCGAGGTGGAAAATTCTTGAACTCTTCTAGTTCTGAAAAAATTCCTGATTGACTCAAGTGGTTAGAGTTTCAAACTCTCTGGCAAGCCACTTCTGTTTTGGCTTTTTTTTTTCTTTTCTGTTTCTCTTTTTTTCTTTCGTTGCTTTAATAAAATGTTCTGACCAAAAACAACTTGGGAAATAAAGGGTTTAATTTGGCTAACACTTTCACATCACAGTTCATCATAGAGACTACTACTCAGGGCAGGAATTCAAGGCAAGTACCTGGACTAGAGGCAAGAACCATGAAAAGAACTGCTTGCTGGCTCTGTCTGGTCATGGCTTGTCAAGCTTCCTTATATAATCCAAGATCACTTGCCTAAGGACAGTGCCACCCACAGTAGGCTGGTCCCTCCTCCATCAATTAATAATCAAGACAATGCCAACAGACATGCCCGCAGACCAGTTTGATGTAAGCAGTTCTCTAATCAAGGCTTTCTTCCCACATGACTCCAGGCTGTGTCAAATTAAACGTCACTAGGAAAACTTCCAGGTCTTTCTGTGCTTTGTATCTGTGGCTCCCCACAGCCAAAATAAAGATGACTTTTTATCTTTCCCAGCCAAGAGCCTGCCATTAAGGCTACCCAGGAGCATTTCCTTAGAATGCATAGTGCATGAAAAGGGGGCTGGGACTGAGGAAGGTAGACTTGATAGTTTACCTACCCAAAGTATCTTAACTGAACCTTGTACCATAGCAGTCATAATTTCTGTAATAGACAAAAATGGCCTGGTTGCTAAGCAATACTATTTCTCATTCTTGACCTTAGTAGAAGTTTTCAACCTCTGGACTTAAGCAGCCTTAAATTATGGATGTAAGAAGCTCTAGCCTGCAACATCGGTCACTGGATTTATCGGCAGGGCTGATTCTGCTGAGCAGACGGGCTAGCTGTGTGTTACTTTCCTTACTCTCTGGTTGAGGTGTGTCTCTCCTGAAGTTTCACACTCAGTCAAAGGGGATGACCTTACCAATACCTGAAGACTACTCAAGCCATGTCCTCACTAGAACCACCACACTGTGCCAGGAAACCCTAAAGTCTAGACTGCTTGTGAAATAAATGCCATTGTCCCTGGAGGCAGCAGTCTTGTATTTCTGCCTGTTCTGTTTTTACCTTCCTTGGCTTGAATCTTGCTTTTCACATCTTTGTCTCTAGCAAGAACTAGCAGCAGTCTTGGAATCTCCCATGCTAATGTCCAACTAGGTGTTCCTCAGGCGCCAATGAGGAGCTCCTGCAGAGT
This sequence comes from Rhynchomys soricoides, assembly GCA_019843965.1. Lineage (NCBI taxonomy): Eukaryota > Metazoa > Chordata > Mammalia > Rodentia > Muridae > Rhynchomys > Rhynchomys soricoides. Next base: position 5,141,216 of record JADRCH010000097.1, on the reverse strand, counting down.
TTCATATCAGGAGTGACTTCTCTAAATCCATCTAGTCTACCTCCATGGAAACTTCCCTCTGCAGGACAGTGATGTACAAGAAAGTATCTTTACCTTCTAACAACATGTGCCCCCTTCACAGAGTTCTAGACTGGAAATACACTTTCCTCTGTGTAGAATTTGAAAGATTTGAAGTCTTTCTCTACTAATGTTTCTGTGTTAATGATTACTAGAAATACATTTTCCCTTTACAGAAAAATTGCTAATTTTGTAAGAACTCTTTCTTACAAGAGTAAATAGATACTATTTAAGGATAATTTTTAACTAAAGCAGAATATTTTATTAAGGAGAAGAAAATCTGGTGCTTTCTAGAGTCTTGAAGTTTTAAGTTCTTTCCAAAATTTTTATAATGCAAAATTACTTGTGATCTTCTAACATATAAATAAACGATAGCATTTTGTTTCTTACCTTTCACCTTTTACTTGAATTATAACCACATCAGTGGATTGTATAGCTTTTTCCCTGCACAGCTAAGAGTTTTCAGGAGAGGGGGTGGATATCAAATTGTGTGTGTGTGTGTGTGTGTGTGTGTGTGTGTGTGTGTGTGTGTTGCAAGTGTCCTCAGAGGTCAGAGGTAACAGATGATCCTGGAGCTGCAGTTGTAGGCAGTTGGGAGCCACCTGATATGGATGCTGGGAATCAAACTCTAGCCCTTTGCAAAAGCACTCACTGTGCTTTCTTGGCCACAGAGCCATCTCTCCAGTCCCTTTTCTAGCTCCGTTTTTGTTTGCTTGTTGTTATTGTTACTGTTTTGTAAACCTGGAGCTTACTAACAATAGGCAAGGAGAGATAAGGTTAGTAGTAGAGAGTCTTAACAGCAAGTGCCCCGTAATAAAAATGACTGCAGTTTCTGTTCAAAAAATGAAGAGCATATTCAGCCGGAAGTTTAGTCATTTTTTTCCTAGAAAGTAGAAAAATATATAATGTAAGAGTAGCCAGAAGAGATGCTGAGTTTTTGCAGCCCTTATTGCAAAGGGAATTACTTTGGAAAAAGAATAAATGGCTTTCCACTTGCTTCCCTAAACTTGTAGGCCACTGTTGTTCTTCCGCCCTCCCTCCTTCTCCCTCTCCTCTCTCATTGACCCCAACAGCCCTTTTAGCCACTGAGGCAAGACAGGTAAAAGTCCAAGTCTCTTCTTTGGCCATGTCCTCTCTTCTCTTCTCTTAGCTTACTCTGTGTTATTGCTGTTGTTGTTATTTGCAGGTCTGCGGCTGTCCACTCTATTGGAAAGCCCCCATGTTCAGGGCTGCAGGAGGAGAGAAGACTGGATTTGTGACAGCACAGTCCTTCATTGCCATGTGGAAAAAGTAAGTACGTGAGCAGTCATTCTGAGGCTAGCAACAAATTGTGTGGTCCTTAAAAATGGTATTCATCCTAGTAGTTTATTCATTTTCTTTGTATCTTATGGCTCAATAAGGAAAATTCTATGATTCATTACCTTTTATACCTACAAATTCTTTGCCATAGGACTTTGTCTTTTATGCCTTTAAATAATGCCAGGCATGGTGACACATTCCTTTAATCTTAGCACTGGGTAGGCAGAGGCAAGCAGATCTGTGAGTTTGAAGCCAGCCTGGTCTACATAGCTATTCCAGGCTAGCTAGGGCTACCTAGTAAGACCCTATCTCAAAAACAGGGCTAGTGAGATGGCTGAGCAGTTAGAGCACTTGGCTGATCCTTTAGGTGACCTACGGTTGATCCCTAGCACCCACATGATGACTGGTAGCCTTCTGGATCGCTAGTTCCTGGGGGCCAGAGCCCTTTTCTTACCTCCTCAGGCACCAGGCATGCATGTGACACATACAAACAGAACACCACTACACATAATTCTTTTCTAGTTTTTAATATTGTATCTTTAAATGCTAAAGCAAACTGCAGAAATACTTTTAAATAGCTATTGACAGTTTCTTTCTTGGTTTTACCTATAAAAATAGAGAGTCAGAATTTGGATCCAATAGTAATGATAAAAGTAAATAAAGATACTCTTTTAAGGGCAGAACCATATGTAGCACAAGAAAAACCCATCTGCAGGCTAGAGAGGCTGCTCTGTGGATCAGAGTGCAAATATGAGGACCTAAGTTCAGATCCCGAGCACCCACATAAGAAGTCAGGAATGGTTGTGTGTGCCTGGGACCCAAGCACGAGACACAGAAACGGAGATACCGGGATCTCATTTGCCATCCAGGCTTATGGAAATTTCAGGTTCAGTGTCAGATGCTGCTTTAAATGAAGAAAGACTTGTAAAGAGACAGAAAGTGCATATCCTCTAGCCTCCACAGGACACATGCACTGAGCCTGCACATCCTACGAATGCACCGTTCTTCCTCCCTCTCTCTCCCCCTCCTACACTCAAGAATAAATTTTTAAAAGAAAAATATACTTACAGTCTTAAATATCCAATGGAAAATTACATTCAGTTGATTTATCAAAATCATTGCATTCCTACAGATATAGATATATAGATATATGGTTTTTCTACACAGGGATTCTCTGAGTAACAGCCTTGGCTGTCCTGGAACTGTCTTTGTAGACCAAGCAGGCCTTGAACTCACAAAGATCCACCTGCCTCTGTTTTGTGACAGTCTTATGTAACCCAGACTGGGCTCATACTCACTAGTGATGACTTAGACCCTCTGACCTTCCTGCTTCCATTTCTCAAGTTCAGGAATTTACAGGTGTGCATTACTACCACACTGGGTGTGTACAGTGCCTAGGACTGAACCCAAGGCTTTATACATGCTAGGTAAACCCTCTACCAACAGAGCTATGTTCTGTCCCCTAGGCGTTATTCCTTAAAACACTATTTAGGACAGTGGTTCTCAACCTTCCTAACGTCGTGACCCTTTAATACAGTTCTTTATGTTGTGGTGACCTCCAGTCATAAAATGTTTTCATTGCTACTTCATAACTTATTTTGCTACTGTTATGAATCATAATGTAAATATCTAATATACAGAGTATCTGATATGTGACCCCCACAAACACACAAAGTGGTCATGACCTACAGGTTGAAAACTGCTAATTTAAGAGCTTAGGGCCAGTGACTTAGGATTTCTATTGCTGTGATGAAAAACCATGACTAAAAAGCAAGTTGGCTTACATTTCCACATTGCTATTCATCATAGAAGGAAGTCAGGACAGGAACTCAAGCAGGGCAGGAGCTGATGCAGAGGCCATGGAGGGATAATGCTTACTGGCTTGCTTCCCATGGCTTGCTCAGACTGCTTTCTGGTAGAACCCAGGACCACCAGCCCAGGGATGGGATCACCCTCAATGGGCTGGGCCCTCTCCCATCAGGCACTAACTAAGAGAATGCCTTGCAGCTGGATCTGCAGCTGGATCTGCAGCTGGATCTGCAGCTGGACCTGCAGCTGGATCTGCAGCTGGACCTGCAGCTGGATCTGCAGCTGGACCTGCAGCTGGGTCTGGTGGGAGCTGCTTCAAGGCCCCATCCTTTCAGATGACTGGTTAGTGTGTCAAGTTGACGTAAGGCAGCCAGCACAGCCAGGCTTCCGTCAAGCTGACGTAAGGCAGCCAGCACAGCCAGGCTTCCGTCAAGCTGACATAAGGCAGCCAGCACAGCCAGGCCTCCCTTTGACTGATACCCTCTTTGTACATGTCCTTGCTTCTTCTGGCCTACACACCCTTCCTCCTAGTAAAATGGAAATACTATCCGCTTACTATTTAAAATACACACATAGTATCAGCAGAATTAAACCCAGAGGATCCTTCTAATTCCTTCATACTCCTCTGAGGCTCTTAGTTGTGTGGTATTTGACAACAGAGTAAATGATTAGTAAATGCATTCCTAGTCTGAAAATTCCAACAGCAAGTTACATTCTTTCTTTATTGTACTAGGACTGAAGTAGTAAGGGTGTGCAAGACACTATCAGTGAGTAAACTTTCAGAACTACACCCAAGCCAAAGGTTACCGTTACTTCATTTTGTCCCAGTGGGGTTCAGCCATTGTATTCCTGGATTGGCGCTGAGTTGTTCAGATACCAAGGAACTTAAGAGCCCTAGGGGAATCTACACCCTCTGGATGGCACTACAGAGTCACTAGTCCATCTCTCCTATAGAGAAAAACAGCCTGATACAATGTAAGGAGGATTCCTTTTAAATGTGTATATAAGTAGTGGTAAAAGTAAGGGACTTCCTTGAAGCTCAAAGTAGCACAAAAAGAAAAAAGGAGACAAGTACTAACGGGCAGCATACACTAACAGAGAAAAAAGCATTTGTCCTTGGGTTGGGGTTTTTTTCTTATTTAATAAAATTATTTTGAGTATATCATTGCTACCCCTCCTTCCAACTTCTCCTGTGTCCCTTTCCTTGGCATTCTCAAAATCTAGAATGTGGAACAGGAGGATCCTAAGGCCTGAATAGTAGGAACCCTCCATCACAGTCTACATAGCACGTCCCAGACCAGCCAGGGCTATAGACTGAGACCTGTGAGACCTGTCATAAAAACAAACATAGTAGGGAACTCAGCTTGGTCTTTTCCTTTCTCGGTAGCAAAATCAGAATTTGAACTGAGAATTTTGGGTTTAATTGCTTTGAAAAACCAATAGTAAGATTTAAGAATTTAAAACTTACAGATGATCGGACTTCTTCAACTACCTTCCTTTATCCAAGTAGCTGCCTGGCTCTGAACAGTCCTCACCTGTAACACGAACTAGGGTTTAAAGGAGTAAATGATGGACATGGCCCTTGTCAGAGGCTTCTTTAGTTACCGAGCTCAGTATTGTTGGCCAAAAACTACCTAGCAGTCCAGGAAAGAAGCAAGATGTGAGTGTTGATTAAGAGGAAGCTGCAAACAAACTGGAGGTTAAAAATAAAATAGGAAACAGTCTAGCAGAAGAGACAATATCGAAACAGAGGAGACATATCTGCTGATACTCTGTTTTTAATATTCTAAGACATCATGCGTAACTGAGACTAACTGTAGCAAAGGACAGCTTGTGTCCAATGTGGTTTACATGTTTCCTGGGAGAGTCACAGCCAGTTTTTAGGTGAGACTGTGTCTGAGAGAGGGTAGAGCAGCACAGCAGTGACGGCCACCACAGTCATATCCATCCATTGAAATGAGCTGCCATCTCTGAGGGAAAACAACTTCTGCAGAAAAGTAAAGGAACAGAAAGTCATGATGGGCAAGTCTGCAGAAAACTGCTCACAGAGTTACACAGCACAAGCAACTGTTCCCATCCCTCTGCAGGGAAAGAGTCCTACTGAATGAGTGTGCATTGTCAGTTACTAAAATGGTTTGGGTGCCCTCTGGTGGAAGCTCCTCTTAAAATGCCATTTAAAAGCCAGATTCTGTAAGGAAGGCTCAAAGATGAGCCTTGGCGTTTAGGAACACCATCCCAGGAAAGGGATTTGAGTTTTTAGGTTTTTTTGTGGATTTCACCCTTTACAAGCAATTTGAGTTCCCAATATATTAAAGTGTTTAAGCTAGGCATAAGGGCTCATGCCTGCAATCCCAGCACTTTGAAAGCTGATGTAAGGAGATTGCTATGAATTCCTTATAGCCTGAGCTGCAGTATTCGATGCTATATTTTAAGTTCAGAAAGTATGCAAGCACAAAGAATAACTGGAGGGTGATAATATAGAATTAAAATATTTTCACATAGACATATGCATTCTGACTTGCTCTGCTAATGAGAGCTATATAGAATTTTTATAACTAAAGTTAAATAGAGAAGTCATAAGCATACGGAAGTCATTTTCCGGCTGTCAGAACGCCGTTGGGTTGGTTTTAGAACGCCGTTGGGTTGGTTTCAGAACGAGCACCTTAAGACCTTCTCGTCAGTCACCTCTTGTCTCTGTGTTGCTACCCATTGCATATCTACACTTGCCCTTCAAGCCAGGACAGTTTTGGGGGGAAGTCATAGCTGCACCTCCTTTTCTCAGGTTGCTAGAGCACCAGCTTTGGGACCGAACTCCTCTTGAACCAAAGCAAAGTTCTAGCTTTGCTCTACTTTCTCTTCTGGTTCATATCAGTGTGTCATTTGTCATTAATAAAGTAACACTGGCCTTTAAAAGCATATTGTCAGTATAGAATAGCTATGCCTGCCTTCATTCTGCAGTTTTTATGGCTTTTTAAAATAAAGTTTAATTTTTAAAATCTTTTGCTGTATGGAGTTCGTCAGCCTAGAACATTAACAAAAAACTAAATCACCTTTTTCTATTTCATGCTTTTGATTTTTTTTTAAGAAAAAAAAAAGGCTACCTTGACTTTGTCATTTTAGATTATTTCTCATCTATTGCACACTGCAATCCTTTTCTTAAAATGTATAAAAATGCTTCTCTTTATAAACCTCATCACTTTTTCTGTTATTCCATCAATTTTTCCGTCCTATGAGGTGGTTTTCATTAGCACCACTGTACTAATCTTCCTTATAATGTGTATCTATTTAACTGATGGTAAGAACAGTAAGAATAAAAATAAATGTCTGACTGTAGCTCAGAACAAAGTCAGTGTGGTGTTTGTTAGATCATTAACATTTTGAGTTTTCTCTGTCAGTCAGCCATGTTCTTTGTATATATATCTTAAAAGCTATAACTACCTGCCCTTTACTTGTCAAAAAAAAAAAAAAAAAACATAAAGCCAACAGTACAGCGGCACATATGATTGACATCATGAGTACAGAGATCAGAAAAAGACTGGGCCTTAAAGAAGAACATAGCAGCATGAGAACAACAGAAAGATCAAACTGAATATGACTCAGGCCAGCTGCCTGCAGTGAAAGTTTCATTTAGCAAAGTAGTAAGACAGGTGGGTAGGCACCCTCTAGCTTAGTAACGTTTAGGCATTTAAGTGGCAGCATGCTGCACGGTTTTGAGTAAGAGACTTGAGTAATCAAAGGCTGTTGTAGAATTGTGTGTGCTGAAAGGTTGGATGAGCAGTGAAGTCTGTGGCTACTCTCCCTAGCAGTCTCACCATGAGTTGATAAGGCCCAGAACTTATAGAAACAGCAAGAAGCAGTTGTCCAGAACATTTTGTGTGAAATTTCTTCAGGACTCCAGTATTCCCATCGACAGTCCAAGCACCTAATGGTCTCGGCTAGAACCTTGGTAATTATGATGAACTCCACCTTTCTCACTCCATGCACCTGTAAAGCACCACATCCTCTCACTCTACCCAGTCTTCCCCTTTCTGTCTCACACTGCCAGTGTCATGCTCAGACCCCTGTAGCCTCAGCCTTAATGTTTTTGAAAGCCACGTCTGAACTTGTCACCGGCTGAGTTAAAATTCTTCTGTGGAGCAAAGTCTTGGCCTGATACAAAAGAGGCCGTCTTAGATTTTGTTCACACATGCCCCTCCTCTTACTGCCTCTGCACTTTGTGTTGTCCAGATGCTGTATGACTCTCACACAGGCATCTGTGCATGCTGCCCTCCTCACCACAGCATTCCTTCCTCCTCTCTCTGCAGGGACTCTCACAGGCCTCCCTGTGCTTTCCTGACACCTGTACTCATTACTTAATACTGGGGATTCTGCAGGCATAGAATTCTACTGGAAACCAAACACTGGACTTATACACTCCTTATAGGGAATAAAACTTATGCTACTGTCTTTTATCCAAGCCCATTCAAGGCCAGATAAAATACATGACACACAGTTAGCATCCAAAAAATGATTAATGAAGGAAAATAAGAAAATCTGGAGTTAATAATTAGATATAGACAATAAGAAATAGAAAAAGTTAAATGACTCCAAAGTTTCAAACCCAGATAACAAAGACTAGTAACACCTTTTTCTTGTTGTTATTGTTTTGGTTTTTGTTTTTCAAGACAAGGTTTCTGTCCTGGAAGTAACTCTCCTGGATCTAGCTCTGTAGTCTAGGCTGACCTCAAACTCACCAAGATTGTCCTAGCTCTGCCTTCTAAGTGTTGGCATTAAAGTCGTGCACCACCACCACTGCCTGGCTTGGTACCACCATTTTTACAACAACAACAAAAGTCCAGAAAACAGAGTAGTTTGAAAAGCTTTGAAGTTTTGCTTTTTCGGCGTTTTGACTTTTCTGTCAGTTGGAGGTGAGGAATTCTAGAAACTTAGAACACATAACAGAGGCCTGGTTTTCTGAAGCTTGTTCTTTAAACGTCGAAGTGTAAAAGCCCCCTGTCAGGCTTAACTGAATGGGCTTTCTCCCCTAATAACGCACATTTTACCTGGATCAGTTCGTTTTACCCTGTGCTCTCAGTCTCAAAAACATTCCTGAAGAAAAAGTCACCATCCTGTGATTGATACTCCTTTGACAAAAACCAGAGGCATAGAAGCCATGGGAAGGGGAGCATTTGGTCAGGGGGTAACAGTAGTAGGGCTTGCAGGACTTGCAGAAAGCTTACCCTTCCCAGCACTGAAAATAAAAAGACAAAGAACATTTGATTCTTAGTCTAAATAGCACCCAAGTCAGACTAAAATTACCAGCCTGTAAATGTGTGGCCATTGTGCATTCTGAGCACCAGATCTCTCAACCAGTGTTTCTTTTGCAGGTTGCTAAGTAACCATCATGATGATGCCTCCAAGTTCATCCGGCTTCTGGCAAAGCCCAGCTGCAGCTATCTAGAACAAGAGGATTTTATCCCTTTACTTCAGGTGATTTTTTTTTTTTTTTGTACCTTTTAAATATGGAATTTATTTTTGGAGTTTGAAAGGGAGTTTTTGGTTTGTTTCTTTGGTTGGTTGTTTCTGGAATTTTTTGTTTGTTAATAATGGCATCTTACTGTACAGCCAGTGCTAACATCAAACTTCTTAATTCCAAATGCTAGGATTAAGGTATATGCCACCATATACCTAATGGTGATTTTTTTTTTTCATTTTAAAGTGTAACGATAATTGTAAAGTATAACTATAATTTTTTTCTTTTTAACATTTAAATTTAAATATATTAATAACAGCATAAAATGCAAGTTGACATTCCACAGTTAAAAGACAGAAACAATTAGAATGCTGTTAAAGCAACAAAAACACATTTAATCAATGGTGGTAGCTATGAATTAATATTTACAATAAACAATTTTTATTTTCTTTAAAATAATCACATTTTAATCAAAAGACAGTATGAAGGTGAAGGGTTAGATATGTACATACCATATAAAAATTAAACATAAAATAGTTATGGTGTCTATTATTAATATTGCATGAAAATAGACTAGTATGCTATTAGTAAATGAAAAAGGAAATGATTTCATTTTAAAGTATAACTATGCAATTGAGCTACATACATCTAGAGGCCAGATTGCTAAAAATGGTTTTCAAATAGTTTTAGTAGTAAAAAAATTTTGTATAGATTCTTTTAGTTAAAAAACAGAAGGGTACTATACAAACCCTATGGGAATAAATTTTTAAAACCTAGGTGAAATGGACAATTTTCTAGAAAGACATGTGTGTCACAGATTGCCCTCATTTGATTTGGGAAATTTAACAGTCATCATAGATGAGAGCCAAGTTTCCCACTTTTATAGTTAAAAAGAAAAGAAGGAAGGCATGAGTAAACTTTGTGGTACTGGATTGGAATCAGAGTTGTTAGTACATAGTATTCGATATATATCCATATGGTTTCACAGAGGCACATACGTGTACATCCTAGTTATGCCCGCTACAGGGTCTGCAAGCAGTGCTACTCAGTAACAATGGGCACACATAGCACCTGGACTCAGTTTCTAAAATGAACTACAGATTCTTAGAAAGTCAATATAAAATATGGGAAAAGGAAGACACAACATGAACAGAGGACAGGGCAGTCAGAAGGATCCTAAGTGAAAGAGTTTCACATGGCCAAAGCTGGGTCAACTTGAGTCACAGAACTAATCATATATTGCCTGTGTGGTCACTGGAAAGGGACACAGCATCACCTTTGTGGATATTCCTGATGGAAATATGTGAACTTAATCTAGTTGAGGAAAACTTAAGACAAAGCCAAACTGAGAGAAGTATCTTCCCAGAATTCATTAAAAGCACCGCAGTCATGAAAACAGGAAAGAAGCATCACAGGTCAGAGACCAGAGAGACCAGGAAGACTAGATGCAGTAGACTAGCGGGACGGGATTGGGGCGTGGTGAAATCTGAGTCAGGTCTGTTGTTCAGTACTGTACAGATGTTTATGTCCTAGTTTTGATCGTTGTTCTGTGGTTTGTGGGTTACTATCTTCAGAAGGTGGAAGAAAGTCATAGAAAGTTTTCTCTGCAATATTTTTCACAGTACATCTGAATATCTAAAATTATTTTCAAATTTATAAAACTACAAGTAGTAAAATCCAGTTTTAAGCCGTTTTGATAGAAATTAATATGTCTGTTTGGCATTGAGGTTGGCTCTGGCAATTAATTTAGGAGTAACTATTTCTAACAGTCTCTAGGGTCAAAGTGTTTTAAAACTCCAGTTAGACAATAAAAAAAGTTTTCAAAGTCTTATATAACAATCCCCCACAAGAACATGATAATAGATTTTAAGATAAACAAAATCTTAAATTGAAAACACTTAAATTTGTTCACATAAATTTTTTTCTTTAGATCAAGCAAGCCTCAAATGTGGAATCTTCCTGTCTTGTCTCTTCTCTCACTTGTAGAAATACAAGTGTGCTAGCACACCTGGCTGCAGTTGGGCATTAGCATGGCTCGTCAGCCTCCCCCCCCCCCAAATTTCCTGCCTCTATATTAAGAAAGAAAATCATTTTTGTTGGCTTGTCTCTGTCCTAACTCTTAGTAAATCCTGCTGAGACTATGGGATAGCTTTGTCAGACAACCCTTATCGTGTTAGGATTGCAGAACATACACATCTCTAAAATATTTTCCTCACGAATCACTAAATATAGTTTAAATTTTTTATATTTAAGCATATTGTGTACATGAAGAAAATCATGTCTTATAAACATGCTTATAATAAAGAATTAATTAAATTTTCAGTGTATTATGCGGTATTCCAGAATAGAAGATTTGCTCAACTGTCAGCCTATTCCACAAGAAGGAACAACTTATGAGGAGGTTTTGTCTTGTTTTTTATGTTTATTAACTTAGTTTTGATTTCAATCTTTTTAAGGATGTGGTAGATACACACCCTGGCCTCACCTTCCTGAAAGATGCTCCAGAATTCCATTCCCGCTACATCACCACGGTAAGATGAGTACTGATTTGTTGTAATAAAAGTGCTTAAGTCATCTTTATTGTTACCTAGTATCCAGGCTTTCAGATTGTTGTACAAAAGGTAATGTGGTCTATAATGACTATTGTAATGGAATAAGGTAAAAAGTGAAAGTAGATGGGTAATCTTTTAGTTGTACTCCTGTTCCTTCACGGGTCAGTACTTAAAGACGTCCGCGGTATAAAACCGCACTGATATTCCAGCTGGTATTATAAAGCATACATTTACTCTTTTTTGAGATTTATTTTTATTTTTATGGGTATTTTCCCTCTATGTATGTCTGTGTTCATATGCATGCAGTGCCTGAGGAAGCTGAGAGAGGGCATCAGATTCCCTAGAACTGGGGCTATAAGACTGTCTTGAGGTACCATGTGGGTGCTAGGGATCAAACCTGGGTCCTCTGGAAGAGCAGCCGGAGTTCTTAACCTCTAATCCACCTCTTTACCTAGTATGTCTCTACTGTTACAGATTTTCATATTTGGTGAGCTTCAGCATTTCTAAGTAATACTGAAAATAATTGTCAACAGTTTATCCCCCCCCAAAGATGTCTCTAGACCCCTAAAATTGTGTCTAGAGATAATAAACAGCTTATGTATAAACAGAACAAACCATATGGGAATCTAAAACAACACGCTCACAATTCCAGTGTATGAGGTGCTCACACTCCTTGTTTGTCAGCTAGTCTGATCTAATGAGCCACAGATCACCATGAGTGACGGGACAGGCCAGCAGTGCAGTCTCTGCCCAGATAACCCCAGGATCGTCTGGGGCTAAGGTACTCAAAACACAAGCTCAAGGCACATTTCATACTCACAGATACACTCAAGTCAGACAACCTTAGCCAGTAGCTTACTTAGATAACTCAGGTAATTAGGGTAGTCTCTTCTAGGGAGAATTCTGAGAGTAAAGGTCTAATATAACAAATGGCTACTATGTTATCTGAGCATGTCTCCCTATTGGAATGTCTGTCTTTGCTTTTCCAGTGTTTCTCTTTTGATGCTAAAACACTTGGTAAGATTTTGGCCAGTAAAAAAGCTCAGCAGCTAGACATGATGATGTCTGCCTTTAAGCCGAGCACTCAGGAGGCAGAAACTAGTGAGTTTCTATGAATTTGGAGGCTCTCCAGGTCTATATAGCAAGTTATAGAACAACCAGAACTACATAGAAAGACCCTGTCTCCAAAACAAGCAAACCAAAGAGGCTTAGCAGCCTAGCCAGCAAGCCTAGTTACCCAAGTTTGGTACCTAGAACAACATGGTGGAAAAAGAGAACCAACTCCCACAAGTTACCCTCTGGTCTTCATGCTCAGGCCATGGAATAGAATGTACACACATACACACACACACACACACACACACACACACACACACACACACACACACGAGAGAGGGAGAGAGAGAGAGACAGAGAGAGACAGAGAGAGACAGAGACAGAGAGACAGAAAGACAGACACGGGGAGAGTTAAATTTTAAAATAAATAAAATGTAACTTTCAAATACAGTGAAACATTTGTTTCTTCTTGATATTAGAATCTGTCCTTTGTAACATTTTCCCTCAACCCAATAAAGGTTGAATGGATAATTTCAGCGATCGTATACAGTGTTCATATCCATTCCGTGTCTTAACCCCTCTCCCGCTTAACCTCTTCCCCTCCAACTTCCGTGTCTCTGTTTTCATCGCTCTAGCTTGTTTTCTTTCTCTTTTTTTTGAAGATTTTATTTATTTTATTTATGAGTACACTGTTGCTGTCTTCAGAAACACCAGAAGAGGGCATCGGATCCCATTACAGATGGTTGTGAGCCACCATGAGGCTTGTCTTCTTTTTATTTTTCTGTTTTCTTGATGATAACTCTTCTAGCTGGGATATGATAGAATCCTAAAGTACTTTGAATTTTCATTTCCCTGGAGACTAAAGGAACACTTAGTTGAACACTTTTTAAAATTTTTGTTAATTATTTGTTGGAGTGAGGAAAAATGTTACAAAAGACAGATTCTAATATCAAGAAGAAACAAATGTTTCACTGTATTTGAAAGTGAAGCCAGGCATGGTGGGTCATGCTTACAATCCTAGCACTGAAGCATCACAAGCAAGTTCAAGACTATAGTTAGCTATATAATGAATTCCAGGCCAGCCTGAGCTACTGAGTGAGACCCTGGGTCAAATCATAATAATGAAGGAGGAGAAAAGGAAAGGAAAATAATGGTGAATCATGCCTTGGAATAAATTTCTCATGGATAATTTCAGCGATCGTAGACAGTTCAGTCATATTCGTCTCCATTCTGTGTCCTCCTCCCTCTCCCGCTTAACCCCTTCCCCTCTAACTTCCATGTCTCTTTGTTGTTTTGGGACCCATTAAGTTCAACTGGGGCTGGTTACAGTAGCATGGGAGGAAGTTATTTAGTAGAGCATGGGCAACTAATTTATCAGTGGCTATATATCGCTGAAGAAAAAGGATTCACATCTCTGCAGTCAAGCATTGACTACCAATTGCACTGAGAAAGAGGTGGAGCCTCAGTGACCCTTTCCTTATGCACAAGGAAATGTTGATGGACCCAGAATTGTGTAAGTCTTGTGCAGGTAACACATCTCTGAGCGTTCTTGATTGCAAGGGCCCTGCATGATGCCATGTCCAGAAGGCAGCAGTCCTCCCCATCCTCTGGTTCCTACATTCTTTCCACCCCCTCTCCCTCATTGCTCCTAAGGGTGATGCAGATGCCTTGTTTGAGTCTAAGCACTCAATCATTTTCAGCATTTTTACCAGTTGCGTCTACTTACCACCACCCAGTGTAAAGGGACGCTTCTTTGAATAAAACTGAGAACAGCACAGTCTCTGGTATAAACATAAATATTTAGAAAGCTGACACAAGTCCATTCACAAAACAACGGTAGGTTCTTCACTAAGGTCTGAAACCTCCCATGCATGGGCTTTAGACCAAGTATCAGACATAAATTTCATCCTGTGAATTGGGCCTCAAATCTAATAGTAATAAAGTTAATATCACTATTACTTGGTATTTTGTTGGTGTGTGTGTGTGTGTGTGTGTGTGTAAAACAAGTAGAGTTCTGATTTCATTCATTTATGGATGATTATTCACTGGCTGACTTTTGAATTTTGTTTTTATTGCTGCCACTGTCACTATGGCTTTGGAGCATAGTTTGAGGTTAAGAATATGTATTATCATTGACATTGTTCTTTCTGCTTAGGATTGCTTAGGTTATACATGGTCTTCTGTTTCCATATGAATTTTAGGATGATTTTTTTCTAGTTCTGTGAAGAATGCCATTGATAAGGATTGCATTGAATCTGTAGCCATTTTCACAATATTAATTTTGCCAATTGAGAAGCATAAAAAGTCATTCTCTCATCTGATGCCTTCTTCTGTTTCTTTGATTAACTTAAAGGATTTTTTTTTTTTTTTTGGGGTAGAGATCTTTTACCTTCTTAGATTTGTTCCTATATATTTTATCAGTGGGGGGCACTATCCTGTATGGGATATTTTTTCTAATTTCTTTCCCAGCAAGCTTGTTATTGTATTTATAAAGGGTAATTTTTTTAAAGATTTATTTATTTATTATATGTAAGTACACTGTAGCCGTTTTCAGACCCACCGGAAGAGGGCATCTGCTCTCACTACAGATGGTTGTGTGGTTGCTGGGATTTGATCTCAGGACCTTTGGAAGAAAGTCAGTATTCTTAACCGCTGAGCCATCTCTCCAGCCCCCAAGGGTGTTGATTTTTATATGTTGATTCTGTCTTGCAACTGACTGAATGTATTTATTACATCTAGGAGTTTTCTGGTAGAGTGGAAGAATTTTGTCATCTGCAAATAAAGAATTTTATTTCCTCCATTCCTGACTATATCCCCTTTATGTCTTTCTCTCTTTTTTTTTAAGATGTATTTATTTTATGTATATGAGTACATTATAGCTGTCTTCAGACATACCAGAAGAGGACATCAGATCCCATTACAGATGGTTGTGAGCCACCATGTGGTTGCTGGGATTTGAACTCAGGACCTCTGGAAGAGCAGTCAGTGCTCTTAACCACTGAGCCATCTCTCCAGCCTGACTTTTTCTTTTCTTACAGCTCTAGATAAGTCTTGGGAGAGGGGAGAGAGTGAACATCCTTGTCTTGTTCTAGATTTTTAGAGAAAATGCTATCGTTTTTCTCCTACTAGTATAATGTTGCCTTAAAGATATGTCACATAATAGCTTTATTATTTGGAGATATGTTCCATTTATTTCTAATTTCTCCAGTACTTTTATCATTAAGGCTTGTTTAACTTGTCGGATTCCTGTTCTGCATCTATCAAGATGACCATGTGATTTCTGTCCATACGTATAGTTATGTGGTGAAATATACTTACTGATTTGCTTATGTTGAACCAACCTTGCTTGGTGATATTAATTCTCTGTCTCTCCTCACCATGTGTGGGCAAGCCCATTTCTACTTCAGGGACTTTGTTCTTCCTCTTTCCTTGACAAAGAGTGCTCCTCTACACATTCCATCCTCATTCACACCTACCTCCAGATACTTGCTAAGATAGCCTCTGAACACTTTCTGCTTTATTTTTAATAAATAAACTCTTCTCTGATATTTAATGTTTTTGCTTAATGTCTGTCTCCTCTATAATAAAAACTACATGAGAACAGGGACTTTATTTGCATATTTTATTTATCTGTTCCTAGTATTTGAATATGTCACTTAACAGATGCACATTAAAGATTAAGTAAGTGAGAGAAATAATTCTATTTTTAAATATTTTTCTTTTATGAGACTAGACAAGTATTCCACAACCAAGTGATATGCCTGGCCCCATGAAATTATTCTTGCTGAAGGAGTCTATATTCATGAGATGGCTCAGCAGTTAAAGGTGCTTGCCACCAAATGTGATGACTAGAGTTCAGTCCCCCAGAAACCACATGGAAGAAGGATATAACTAATTACCACAGGTTTTTCTCTGACCTCCACATGTGTGTGTGCAGGTACATGCATGCATGTGAATGCATGCATGCGCACGTACACACACACACACACACACACACACACACACACATGTTTTTTAGAAGAACTCTACATTCTTCAAATCCAAGGAGAATTGTTGAGTCTTGGTCATTGACTGTTCTGTAAGCTTAGGGCACATTGACAGGTATTCAGAGGCTGAGGCAAAAAAAAAAAAAATCTCAAAAATGATGTTTTATTTAGAATTTATTCACAGAAAAGAGGTTAATGAACAGAAAAGTAAAGAAATAAATGTTCTTCATTCTTTCTAGTTTGCTATTTTTTGACATGCCTTAGCCTATAGCAGTCTGAGGTCTTTCAGCAACTGGTGTCCATGAAGTTTATGGTTTTTAAAGAGAAGAGTTATGAAATCCCACTTTTTAGGAAATTACATCAGCTTAATAATTGTTGGACAAAAAAAACTATACTAGTCACTCCGAGAATATAATTAACTATCTTTGCTTTCATCATTTTCATGGTATTTGCATATTATTGCTTATATGTATGAAATGCATACTTTTATGTTAGTATTATGCTTTGTCTCCAATTTAGAAAAATGAATCTATTACTCAGAAGTAGGCACTAAACTGTAAAATATTTGTAACACTAAAATAGCATCATAAAGAGTATCAAGACTCACTTGGAAGTACATGATGTGAATCTGTACATACTGAGACAACAGAATAGCTGTAGTGTGGTAATCTTATACCATCACCCCTAAAGAAACAAGCGGAGAAAATGTACAGCAATAGAGGGCTGGAAATGGGTGTGGCTCAGTGGTGAGCACTCGTCTCACATGCACAGTGTCCTAGAGCCACAAAATAAGACAGAACAAAAGTACAACAATGAGTATCTGACAACGGAACTTTTTATTGGCTACCTGTTCTTTCCAAAGCCCTTTCTGTTAGGAAATCTAGCCAAGCAATAGCATGAGGTTGCTGAAACTTTGGTATTAAGTTTGTACAAGTGAACTTTTCCTAGAACAAATGCAACATACTCACTAGTATGAAATTGACTAATTGTATTCTTGAGCATGAAAGTGACCAAACTAAAGAAACATCCTACTCATAGCAAAAACAGTGGAGATCATAATTAATAAATCATAAAGATCTGTGATATAGAATATACATTCTATTTCGGTAACTATTTTCTCAGTGTTTTTAAGACTAGAAAGAACATCAGCTAGGTAAGAAAAAAGTCAGGCCATATTCCTTATTTCCTGAAAAAGTTACCCACTGGAAAAATAAGCTGTTTTGACAATGAATGAAAAATAAAAATATGAATACCAACAAATTATAACCTTTGAATTACTGTTTTACATGTTGGGCCAAGGGGTTGTTAGTCAATAAATGCTCTGCTTAAGTATACCAACATATGCCAGCACTTGAAAAAGGAGGTGGCCCATTTAAGTTTTTAAAGTGAGCAATGAGCCTTCAAAGAGTTCTTCCTGGCACTGGTGGCCCCAGCAGTGAAGTTATTCTGAGACTCGCACAGATGGTGTCTCAGTGGTTTACTCAGTGTCTCACTTGGCCTGAATCTATCACTTTAAGCTAAAATTAATAAGCTGTGCAGTTGCTACTTCTCACCACTGAGAGCTTTAAACTTGTTCCCCTTTTCTTTTGACTAGAAAGAAATTGCTTTTTTAGAAACATTATATAGTTATCCAAATTATTTGGAAAGATCATGAAGACATTTCAGAGCTCTAACAATCAAAGAATGAATTGGTAATCCACTCACTATGCCTTTCCAGGTAGAAGAGCCAGGCTTCCACTGCTTGACTGTGTTTATCTGCACTCATAACCTATAGTTACAATTTTTTGTTAATTCCTCTCTGTATTTCATCAACTTTCAAAAATAACATGTAATAGAGCTAAGCATTTCCTTTTCTGGCAGCCTATATCATGAATTAGTTTCTGTCTTCATATATACAAAGAAGGGGACTGACACATGATTCAACTGCCTGTCAACTTGACTAGAGGTCTTGGTGAAACACTGTCAGTTTTATTCTTCTCACTAGTAGTAAAGAATGATTCTTGTTATTTTTTTATATTTCAATATTGTGACAAAGTTGTTAAAATAGCAAGCAAAATGGAGAGCCAACTGCTACATGCTTTCGCCACTAGATGGTAGCCCTACTTCAGTAATGGAGAAACAATAACTAAACTATGAAGCTGGGCCTCAGAATGTGGAGACTGGGGGATGGAAGATACAAGTGTGTTATTTTATACTGCTAACAAAGCAGCTTAGCAAAGACTCACAACACACCTAACACACTTGTGTGGGCTTTTTTAATTTTACATATGTGAATTTTTGCCTACATGTATGTATATGTGTTACATGCATGCCTGGTGTCACAGAGGTCAAAAGAAAGCATTAGATCTTCTGTATCACATGGTTGTGAGCCATCTTGTGGGTTCTGGGAACCAAACTTAGGTCCTCTGCAAGAGCAGCAAGTGTTCTTAATCACTGAGCCATTTCTCTATCACATAAAACTTAAATTCCTAAAATCTTAAAATTCTGTCAAAAGGTAGAAAGGGGGAAGGAAAAATATCTCCATAGTTAAGATCATGTACTTCTGCTCTTCCAAAGGACCAGAGTTTGGTCCCAGGACCCACATGGGCAGCTCACAACTTAACTCCAGCTCCAGGGGACTGCAATGCCCTCTTCTGCACTCCATGGGCTCCCACTTACATATAGGTGCATGTATTCACATCTACACATAAACAAACTTAATTTTCTTAAAAGTAGAAAGGAGAGAAAACTAATGGAGATCAAAGCTTTATAATATTTTGCTTCCATAAATAATATACATACTTTAAGTTTATAGTCTAAATCAAAAAATAAATTTATACAAAACTCTTATGATACTGAACAAGAAAAATTTTATGTGTATATTGATACTGAGGGCCAGCAAGATGGTTCAGCCATTAAAGGCACCTACCACCAAGCGTGATGACCTTAGTTCAATTTCTGGACTAACTAGGTAGAGATAACCAAATCCCAGAAGTTATCCTCTGACCTTCACACTTGTGCCAGGGCATGTGTGTGCAGTGTCAGGTATGAGTTTCATCCCATGGAGTGGGCCTTTTGGCCAATTTAAAAAAAAAAAAAAGTAGTTGGTTACTCCTATAATGTTTGTGCCATTATTGTACTAGTCTATCTTGCAGGCAAGCTACTGTTACAGGTGACCGGGTTTTGTAACTAGAAAATACTGATGATTACCCTTTTCTGGTAGCATGCAGAGAACATTCCAATACCATGAATTCTAGTCAGTAGGAGTGAAGCTTCTAGTTAACACCGACTTTAGTTTTCTGTGTTTGATGACATATGTATTATTTTCAGCAATAGGGGCTATTAGGCTGTGCAGTATAATCGATAGCCTTGATATCCTGTGATATTTGGGGGCTTCCACAGGGCCAAAGACTCAACAAAATGTAACTCAGTTCTGTCTGGCACCGGAGGTTTGTTTAACTTGGTAGCATAAGATGTCTAGTAAGGGAATTGTGTCCCCTATTATTTGGTGACTCCATTTAAATTTCTTTCATATATGTATATATTTTAGAATATTTCTACAGTAGTAATTTCCATATAGTTTTTAAATGTCCTTTAGTGTTCCTTAAACCTCCCTATATCCCCTCCCTTACCATTCCTCTTCCTAGTTGATCCTCCTATTTCTAGTTTCTCCTCTGTCTCTCCCTACCAATCTAGCTCATTTCTCCTTCCTTTCCTCCCTGCTAGTCCTTTACTCAATACCTAACCTCTGTAGTTTTTCAGATTGTAGCACACATATTGAAGGCTTAAAAGCTAACATCCACATATAAGAGAAAACATACAATTTGTCTCTTTGGATCTCAGTCAGGACCATTTCCATCCATTTCTCTGATGATTTCATAACTTAATTTTTTAATAGCTAAATAGTATTCTATTGTGTAAATGTGCTACATTTTCATTATTCACTCGTCAGTTGATGAGCATGTTGACTGTTTTCAATTTCTGGATATTATGACTAGAACAACAATGAACATGGATGAGCAAGTGTCTCTGTAGTGGGAAGTAGAGTCCTTTGGGTAGATGCCCAAACCTAGTATAGCTGGATATTGAGGTAGAATGATTCCCAGCTTCCTGAGAAACTGCCACACTGATTTCCATGGTGGCTTTACTAGCTTGCACTCCCACCAGCAATGGATAGATGTTCCCTTTCCCTACATCCCTGCCAGCATGTGTTGTCATGTGTCTCATTGATCTTGGCCATTCTGACTGTGGTAAGATGAAATCTCAAAGCAGTTTTAACTTGCATTACTCTGATGGCTGAAAATGTTGAACATACCTTTAAATGTTTCTCAGCAATTTGTGTTTCCTCTTTTGAGAATTCTCTGCTTAGCTCTGTACCACATTTTTTACTTGGGTTGTTTTCTTGTTCTGTAATTTTGGTTCTTTATGTTAGATATTAATTCTCTATCAGATGTATAATTGGTAAAGATCTTTTCCCACTTTGTAGGCTGCTGCTTTCCCCAAATGACAATGCCCTTTGCCATACACAAGCTTTTCAGCTTCATGAGGTCCCTTTTATTATTTCTGGTCTCAGTGCCTGTGCTATCAGAATCTTGTTAAGAAAGAAAGTCCTTTCCTGTGACAATTGATTCAGGTATATTCCTCAGTTTCATTTTATCAGATTCAGAATATCTGGCCTTATGATAAGGTCTTTGATCTTTAAATCGAGTTTTGTGCAGAGTGATAAATATGGATCTGATTTATTCTTCCACATGCAACCATCCAGTTTACCCAACACCAATTGTTGAAGATGTCTTTTTTTCCAGTGTGTATTTTTTTGCCTTTTTTGTCAAACTCGGATATACAAAATTGTGTCTGGATCTTCAATTCCACTGATCAGCCTGTCTGTTTTTATGACAGTACCATGCTGTGTTTATTGCTATTCCATTGATCAGCATGTCTGTTTTTATGACAATACAAAAGTGTGTCTGAATCTTCAATCCCACTGATCAGCATGTCTGTTTTGTGACAGTACCATACTGTGTTTATTACTATGGCTCTATAGAATGAATTGGAATCTTGGATGGTGTGTACCCCTAGGAGTATTTTTTATTATTCAGAATTGTTTTAGCTATCCTGGATTTTTAATCTTTACACATGAAGTTTAAATCTATTTCTGTGAAGAATTTTGTTAGAATTTTGATGGGGATTGAATCTGTAGAATGCTTTTGATAAGATGACCATTTTTCAATAATAATCCTACCAGTAGATGGGCTTAGATGTTTTTCCATCTTCTGGTCTCTTCAGTTTATTTTGTCAATGGCTTAAGTCTAACTTGCTTAATTAGCATTATCCCCCCAAAAAATTTTAGGCTATTGGAAAAGATAGTTGATGTCTCTCTCAGACTGCCACTTGTATATAGAAAGGCTACTGATTTTTTTTGTGCGTGTCAGTTTTGTGTACTGATACTTTGCTGGAAGTGTTTATGAACCGTAGAAGTTTCCTGGTGGAATTTTGGGGATCTTTTATGTATATATCTACAAATAAAGATATTTTGATTTCTTCCTTTCCTATTTGCATTCCCTTCAGTTAGCTGTCTTATTGTTCTAGCTTAGTACTCTATTGAATAATTATGAAGAGAATGCATATCCTTGTCTTGCTCATGGTTTTAGTAGAAATTTGAGTTTCTGTTTAGGTTAATATTGGCTGTAGAGTTGCCTTTATTACATATGTCCCTTGTATTCCTAGTCTCTTCAGGACTTTTATCATGAAGGGATGCTGCATTTCTTTTCTGCATCTAATGAGATGATCATGTAGTTTTTATCTATCGATCTATTTATCTGGTGGATTATGTTTACTGATTTACATATGTTGAATCATCCCTGTATCTCTGGAATGAAGCCAACTTGATCTTGGTGGAAACTATTTGTGGTGTGTTCTTGGATTTAAATTGCAAGTATTTTATTTAAAATCTTTGCATCAACATCCATAAGGGATATTGATCTATATACCTTTTTTTGGCTCTTTGTATGGTTTAGGTATCAGGGTAATAGTGGCCTTATAAAAATAATTGTAAAATGTTCCCCCAATGTCTATTTTACAGAATAATTTGAGGAAATATTGCTATTAATTCTTCTTTCAAGGTCTGGCAGAATTCTATGCTGGATCAATCTGGCCTTGGACTTTGCTTCCCACCCCCCACCCGTTTGGAAGTCTTTAATTTCTCTAGTGGATATGGAGTTATGGGTCTCATGAAATTGCTTACTTGATATATTGATCCTTATGATGCTCTGAACTTCTTCAGTGTCTGTTCTAATGTCCACCTTTTCGCTCTTAATTTTATTAATTTGGATATTCTCCCTCAGTTTTTTAGTTAGTTTGGCTAAGTCTTTTTCCATTTTGTTGATTTTTCTCAAAGAACCAACTCTTTGTTTCATTAATCTTTGTATTTTTGTTTGTTTTATTACATTGATTTCATTCCTGAATTTGGTTCTTTCTTACCATCTGCACTTGGAGTATTATTTCTTCTTGTTGCTCTAAGGCTTCCAGGTGTGTCACCGAATTACTAAGGTAAGATCTCTCCAGGTTTTGTTCTTTGTTTTTTTTTTAATGTAAAGCACTTGGTATATTTCTGTTGTTGATATACAGCGTTAATCCATTGTGGGCTGGATGTTACTTCAGTTTTCTTATATCTTTTGGGACTTGCTTTGTGTCCAAGTATGTGATCAGTTTTGGAGAAAGTTCCATAAGCTACTGAGAAGAAAGTATATTCTTTTGTGTTTGGGTGAAATATTCAGTGGATATCTACTATATCCCTTTGATTTATGACATTATTTAACTCCAGCTTTTCTGTTTAGTTTGCATCTGGATGACCTTTCTGTTAACAAGAAATGGGTATTGAAGTCACCCACTATTGCTCTATAAAGGTCAATATGTGATTTTTAGCTGTAATAGTGTTTCTTTTATGAAGTTGGGTCCTATCCTGTGGTTGGCACATAAATGTTTAGAATTTCAATATCCTCTTGATGTTTTTTTTCCTTTAATGGGTATGTATGTAGTTCCCTTTCATATCTCTTCTGATTAGTTTTGGTTTGAAGCCTATTTTGTTAGATATTAAAATGCTGTACCTGTTTGCTTCTTGTGCTGGGATCTAGTCATCTGGAGAATGATGTTTGAAGAGTTTCTTGATATCAATATTTGGCCTTATCTTTGTTGGGTGAATGTTATATTCTTTGGTTACTGCTGCCCTCTCTGGATCCTAGGCAAGTGTGATGACTGTGGGGTGCCCGGTAGAAAATGTTCCTGGGTCATCAGCTGACAGAAAGGAATAGAGATGGGGTAGGAGGAAAGCCTGAGAGGGTTGCCAAGACTTTAATAAGCAAAATAATGCTCTTTCGAATCCGACCAGTTTAACAGCCATCCTCTGACTTACCAAGCCAACACAAGTAACATCCCCTACCTCGTTACCTTACCAAACGTACACAGCCCAATGAGCACTGCTTGAATGGGGTGTCCGTGTGTACTTCAGACAAGGGGGGATCAAAGGGTTAGGGAATGAGAACATGGAAGGGAAGTTTTCCTCTTACAGAGACAGATTTACACTATGGATGTAGGGTTAAAATACAGTTTTATTTTTTATTCAAAATTGCAATTTTCATCAAAAGTTGCTGCTTGAATTAGTTATACAGATATTCATAATCTGGCCTTCAGTGTGGTATTAGAGATCTGAACTTGTCTTTTAATTGGTTTTGTTTTCCTTTTGAAACCAGGTTGTTCAGAGAATATTCTACACAGTCAACAGATCTTGGAGTGGAAAAATTACTTCGACAGAGATAAGGAAAAGCAACTTTTTGCAAGTATGCCTCTCGACTTAATAGTTTTACTTATTTTTTTTCTTACTCTGTTGCATAGCTCTAAGCATCACTTCTTCTAGGCTGTAAGCACTTATCAGTTACCCATGTGGGGGAGGGGCTGTCAAAATAAAAATAATGTGGTATTTCTGCCTGAAGGTGTGCACTGTGAAACAAAACCAGAGATGTACATCTACATCTGAATTGATAGATGCACATAAACGATGCAGAAGAAGCCTCGGAGGGATCAACACATAATTTTCATCTTGGAGAATATCAGGAGTTTAGCAATAGGAGGGGATTTCCAGGAAGCAACAACAGCACAAGCCAAAGCCAGAAGCAGAAAATGTCCCTCATGTTCCAGAACTTCCAACTAGTGGAAGTGGCCAGTGGCTCCCGTGATAGTAACTAGGTTGGGAAAGTGGGCTTGCCAAAGAAATGGAAGTATATAGACTTGATCTTTCAGTAATGACACTACCTTACTAGAAATAATACATTTTATTCAGTTATTTTATCAAGCATCAGAACTATTGACCACTAGTTGGAGCCTTTTACCGAGGTAATATATAAAGAAAATAGAATGATTCACACTTGAAAGAAAAAAACAGTATTTTAAATGGATCGGACTAAATGAAGCTTTACTAATAACGGTGCCTCACTGTTCTGTGTCCTCCCTATCTTTATCTTCATGTGAGACAGACAAGGTATTGAAGACCTGGCAAACTAGCAATCCATAATGGATAAACAAATATTTTGTTACTCTATAACAGTGATTCTCAACCTGGAGGTCACAACTCCTTTGGGGAATCAAACAGCCCTTTCACAGGAGTTGCATATCAGACATCCTGAATATCAGATATTTACATTACAATTCATAAATAACAAAATTTAGTTATGAAATAGCAATGAAATAAATTTTTGAGGGGCAGCACAACACGAGGAACAGTATTAAGGGTGGCAGCATTAGGAAGGCTGGGAACCACTGCTCTAGAATGAACAGTTGTCATCACAATCATTGTTGTTGTTATTGAACAGCTGATGCCTCCCTGGGCTCTAATAGCTATTTTAAAAATGGATTAAGAAGACAGTAATTTCCTTAATACAAAAATTATAATTTCTCCCATTTTCATAACGTATGTATATGTACTGTACGGTGACTGTTCCCAGGAGGTCAGAAGAGGGTGCTGGAGCCCAGGGAGCTGTCCTGTGAGTAACTGTGAGCCACTATGGGGACTAAGAACTGAACCCAGATCCTCTGCAAGAGTAGCAAATGCTCTTAACCCCTGAGCCTTCACTGTAGCCCCTAACTCTTTATTATTTTAATAAAAATCTTTTTGTAATTATATAGTTTAAGACTCAGGTACTGTTGAGTTACTTGCACAGAAGCACACAGCTAGCAGGCTGCAGGACTGAGAACAGAGTTCAAATGCTCTCGCTCTCCGGGCAGCTTATTTTCCCCTCCTCCTCTTGTTTTTTTCTTACCCATCTCCTTAGTCGTCAGAATTCTGAGTCCATGAACAAATGCTCAAAACATTCTAGTTCTATGAATATATTTAGAGTAAAAAAATAATCAAAACTCACTATTTATGCTAGGTGGTGTAACACACACCTTTAACCTCAGCACTCGGGAGGCAGAGGAAGACAGATTTCTGTGAGTTTGAGGCCAGTGTGGTCTACAGAGTGGTTTCCAAGATAGCCAGGGCTAAACACAGAGAAACTCTGTCTGGGGGTGGGGGGCATACTGTTTATCTCTTCACCCAGCGAAAGTGCATGAAAATATACACTTTCCCATAGAGAGAACTCATACATCTGTATTCTTATCTATGTATATAAGAATTTTTTCCGCAAGTATATATGTATACTACATGTGTGCTTGGTGCACTCAGAAGCCATAAGAAGGTGTCAGGTCCCTGGGACTAAAATTACAGAGGGTTGTGAGCCATCATGTGAGTGTTGGAAATTGAACCTGGGTCATCTGAAAAAATAACCACTGAACCATCTCTCCAATCCCTGTAGTCTTATTTTACATATATATATATATATATATATATATAGAGAGAGAGAGAGAGAGAGAGAGAGACAGACAGACAGAGAGAGACAGAGAGAGACAGAGAGAGAGAGAGAATATTATTTTGTAAGAATGCTATATAGAGGGATATTTTCTTTCTTTCATCCATTCATTCATTTGGAGTGGGGGTAGCATATCCATGCTATTGTCAGAAAAACAGGTTGCCAGAGTTGGTTCTCTCCCCCACCGTGTATGTAGTCTTAGGGATCAATTCAGGGAATCAGGCTTGGCAGCAGGTGCCTTTACCCTTGAAAGCCACCCCACTGGCTCTGGGGTCTTTTTTAAAGTATGTGGAAGGACACATACTACTTTATAAACTTGGTGGGGTTTCTTTTCTCTTGAAAATGTCTCGGGATTCCTTCTATTTCTGTCCATCTATACTGCATGATTGATTGTATGGCTATGCTGTAATTGATTATATTTTCCTCTATTGAGGCTTAGGGCATTTTTATATTTTTTTCTATTATAATGATGTAGTGCTCATTCTTGAACCTTACTCTTCTGGATATATGAATAACTATTTCTCTAGAATAGACTACTAGAAGAAAAAAACTCCTGGATCAAATGATACTTTAATAGATGCTGTTAAATTAACCCTTAAGAATCCAGTTCACCCTTTCCCTTACATATTCACTAACATGGGAGCAGAGGAAGCCCTTGAGTGAGTAAGTCCCAAGTGATGGGTATTGTGACATGGGCGGAGCCTGTGGAGGACTCCAAGAACAGATTGCCCATGGGAAATTGGCAGAGTCTTTACCCATATGGCCTAGGGCTAAAGGGAAATGGCAAAGCTTATTTTAAATCCAAGGATGTGTGTTTATGGATGATTAATTTGTGTGTGCAAGAACTAGCAACAGTGACTTCCTCCTCCTGGATATTTACAACCTGCTATGGCTCACCTACAGAGACTTCCTGCTGAGACTAGTTTAAACCCCTACCACCACCTTGTGCTATACCTGATAAAAAACTGAAGTTCCAGGTGAGTGCTAGAGAACCCCACCAGATCCCAGCTTTCCTGTATGTGTGCCAAACAGTCTATCTGTCCTTTCTTCATTCTCTTGCTGTTAGGGGACCCAAGCAGGGCAGAATGACAACCAACAGCAGGAGTTAATGTACACTTATACCATGTTTTTCCTTTGTGTTATGGAGACTCTAATTTAATTTTGCTTACTTCATAATCTTCCATTAAACAGTTTATATAATTTAATGATTTTTTTTTCAATTTACAAAATCACTTCCTATTGTAAACATTTTAAAAAAATAATTTATCAGTGTCTTAGTTTGGGTTGCATTGCTGTGAAGAGACACCATGACCAAGGCAACTCTTAAAAAGGACAATATTAATTGGGGATGGCTTACGGTTTCAGAGGTTCAGTCCATTATCATCATGGTGGGAAACATGGCAGCAGCCAGGCAGATATGGTGCTGGAGAAGGAGCTGAGAGTTCTACGTCTAGATCCAATGGCAGCAGAAGGAAGAGAAGACTGTCTTCTTCAGGCAGCCAGGAGGATGGTCTTTTCTGCCCTGGGCAGAGTTTGAACACTCAGAGCCCTCAAAGCCTGCCTACACAGTGACGCACTTCCTCCAACAAGGCCACACCTATTCCAAGAAGGCCACATCACCTAATAGTGCCACTTCCATGGCACTATTCAAACCACCACAGTCAGAGCAATGCATTTATATTACAAGATCATCCTCTTTGTCCTCTGTGCTTTCTACATTGTATTCCACTTTATTTCCAATTAGTATTGTTAGCTATTTTTTCTTTTTATTTACACTTGTCTTTTATGGGCCTCTTTTATTTTTGACATTATTCTTTTTAAATTTTTTATTACATTTGTGTGTGGTATGTGTGATCAAGTAAAGGTCAGAAGTCAGAAATCTGTTCTTTCCTTCCATAGTATGGGCCCTCATATCAAAGTCAATTCATTATGCTTAGTAGCAAGCATCTTTACTGTTAAACCATCTCACCAGCTCCATTAGACATATCATTCATATATATATATATATATATATATATATATATATGGATTTTTTATATTTGATCAAAAATATTTTAATAAGGATATTTAGCCCATTTATATTTATTCCTGACATCTTTCTATTAAGTTTTCTTAAAGTTTCTTTCATTTATGATGTTTTCATTTTTCTACCCACTTAATAAAATCTCCACTAGAGGTACAAACTGAGACAGAGAATAGCTCAGAGCCCTTAGCTCTACCCACTGCCTTCTGTTTCAGGCCACCATATGTAACCACAATTGTATACATAAGTAATGCTTATGTTAAACTTGATTCCATTACAAAGCCAAATATTATATGTATATTCCCATTCTTCTTAATATTGCTCATATAATTTTGAAAAATTAAGGAATCTTATTTTATGAACATGAATAGTAGAGGGCTGCTTATTAAAAAGTTACTCTTTTGGCCAGGCAATGCCTTTAAACCTAGCACTCAGGAGGCATAGGTATGTGGATCTCATGAGTTTGAGGCTAGCCTGGTCTACAAAGCAAGGTCCAGGACAGCGAGAAAAAACCCTGTCTCAGACCACACACACACACACACACACACACACACACACACACAGTTTCCGGTTTGGTACCAAAATCAAAATTTTAAGTTAATGAACAGAAATTTTCAAGACTATAATAACCAAAGCTAGTGGAACATCATTTAAAAATTAATTCTTTTATTCATATCATTTCAGACTCTGGCCCTTTTGGAGGAAGAGGAAGATATAAACCAAATCACAGATTACTTCTCTTATGAACATTTCTATGTCATTTATTGTAAATTCTGGGAACTAGATGGTGATCATGACCTGTACATCAGCCAAGCTGATCTATCTCGATACAATGACCAGGGTGAGTGATTCTATAGATGCTAAAGTAAACCTATTTTTAAAGTTGTATGAATTGTCTCCCCTTGTTATGAGAAATTCCCTTTCTTAAATTCTTTAAGTCTCTGTATAGGACCAATAATTTTTAAATGTGAATGTAAAAACATTTTTTTTTTGTTCACTCTGTAGACCAGGCTAGCCTCAAATTCATAGAGAACTGCCTGCCTGTGTCTCTCCAGTGTTGGGGTTAAAGGTGTATGCCACCATGCCTAGCCAAAGATAAATTTTAAACTTACAGACCAGAGAAGGAGTTTGGAGTAAATAACTACAGTTTTAAAAGTGGGAAGTCCTGCCGGGCAGTGGTGGCGCACGCCTTTAATCCCAGCATTCAGGAGGCAGAGGCAGGTGGATTTCTGAGTTCAAGGTCAGCCTGGTCTACAGAGTGAGTTCCAGGACAGCCAGGGCTATACAGAGAAACCCTGTCTGGGGTGAGGGGGTGGGGGGGTGGGGGAGTGGGAAGTCTATGTATCATTTAGCTGATAATTAGATGCAAGTCTATTTGAAAACTTTCTCACTTAACAATATTTCTATCAATGCTAAAAATGAACTCTTTCCCCACCTCCTTATATGGGTCTCACTATGTTCCCTTGGCTGGCCTGGAACACAATATGTAAACCAAGCTGTCCTGCCTCAGATTTCAAGGACTCTTTATAAAAATGTGCTTTTGGGGGGCTGGAGAGATGTCTCAGTGGTTAAGAGCACTTGCCATTCTTCTAGAGTTTGGCTCCCAGCACCCTCATCACACAGCTCCCAACCTCCTCTAACCTCTGGTTCCAGAGCATCTCATAACCTCCCTGGCCTCTGAGGGCCTGTGCACTCACATGCTTGTACAGACACACAAAGTAAATCTTTCTTTTTTAAAATCTTACTTTTTTAACTCAAGAAAGATATTTTCTCTACAGAGAAATTTCATTTTCTTTTGTTAAAAAAAAAGAACTACCCACTAAGCCATCTTGTTGGCCCCCGATATTTAATATTTTTTTAAAGCTCAATCTATTTTTAAATAATCTATTGTTATTTATTATTATATACATTTTAACTGTCTTCAGACACATGAGAAGAGGGCATCAGATCCCATTACAGATGGTTGTGAGCTACCATGTGGTTGCTGGGAATTGAACTCAGGAAAAGCAGTCAGTGCTCTTAACCATTGAGCCATCTCTCAGTCCCCTATGTAATGTTCTTTTACGAAGTACCAAAGTATATTGATTCATTCTTCTCTCATAAGATTATCCTTATTCTATCTTTAAATGTCTTCTAAGCAAATTTTGAATCAGGCTTTGTTATTTTAGAGATCGTAGAGAACAAATCTTTAATGTGTTAAATTTTATTTCTGTCATTTAGAATATGGGATGTGACAAGCCCCACTTCATGAATGATTGAATTTTGCAATACTGGGGATTAAGTCCAGGGCCTCATATATGCTTGACAAAAGCTCTACCATTAAGCAGCACTCCACCCTATAAAGCTAGTTTTATCTGATTATCAAGTTTCATAGAGTTTTGCACATTTAAGAAACCGAGATTTGCAGTGGTGGCGCACACCTTTAATCCCAGCACTCGGGAGGCAGAAGCAGGCGGATTTCTGAGTTCGAGGCCAGCCTGGTCTGCAGAGTGAGTTCCAGGACAGCCAGGGCCACACAGAGAAACCCTGTCTCGAAAGAAACCAAGATTTAGTTTGGTTTGGTCTGGCCTAGTCTGGTCTGATGTGGTTTGGTTTAGGCAGGAGGATTTCTGTAAGCCAGTATTTGGAACCCAGCCTGGGCAATATAGACCCTATCTGTGGAGGGAGGGTAGGGAACCCAACAGAGTTCTCTCTCTTGGGTGCCAAGCAGGAATCCTGAGCAGATACTTAGATGTACTTATCTGATAAACATGGCAATCCTGTTGCCTTCATCCTTCGAGTAGTCGTATCTTTCTGTCATCAAAATCACATATCACACATTTAAGGGTCTCCGGTCAGCCTTATTAGCTATGCATTTCCCTGCTAACCATGTATGTGAGCCAGCTCCTAGAGAACCTGCACAACCTATGGCTCTGAAGCCCCCTCTCCTATTCTTACTGCCATCAAGTTTCTAAGTATTGTATTTACTAAATGGATCAATGTTAATGACATGATGAGGGGACACTCAAAATCTACATTTTTGTCCACTCACCTAATTCAGCTTCAGACCACAGTCTTTAGTTTAAACCTTCCAACGCTAAAACAACCTTTTTAAAGGGACATTAAGGGCCAGGGGTGCTGGCTCAACACTTAAGAGGACTTACTGCTCGTGCCGAGGACGCAGGCTCCTTCCCCACCACCTATACAGCAGGTCACAAATGTCTATAATTCCAGTGCCAAGGGACCTGACGGCCTTTTTTGGCCTCCATGGGCAACAGACACTCATGTGATGCATGTACATACATGCAGGCAAAACACTCATACACAAAAAATAAGATTAAATTGGCTTAAAAGGTGTTAACATTAGAATTTAATATTTTTGTTGTTCTCCATATACTATTTCTCTCTAGTTCAAAATATTTAATAAATCTAAAATCAACAAAGTACAGAGACTGTAAAGGCTTTTGTATATGGCCAGGCATGGCTGTCTTGACACATGCATTTCTAATTGTCCTAGCCAAATTGACTTGTCTTTATGTTGACTATAACTAACTCTAAGCAAAATAGATGCTGGGAGCTGAAACCCTCTATTGAATTCCTTGGTAGTCTTGAAATTTTAGTGTGCATTCCTCGCCAGGGGTACTTGTTAAATAACAGGTCTGGAGATCCCTTCCCTCCTCTCTCTTTTTCTCTCATTTCTTTTCCTTCTTCCCTCTCCCCCTCCCTCCTCAGCTTTTGGCTATTTTGAATTTATAAAGGTATACTGCTATCTATTTCCTAGGGTCTGTTATCAAGAACCAACATACTATTTGAAGATGTAATTGTTACTGGGGATGTAGCTGAGTAGTAGGTTGGCTGCCTAGCATGTTCCCCAGTAGAACCAATAACAACAACAAAAGCATTCATTGATGGAGTTTCTTTCAAATGTTGTACCTTAGACTTATAGAATGGAGATATAAGAAATGGGGATATGGTATGTCTTGGTATCTTTTCTAAAGCTGCTTGGAAGCATTCTCCATTTTACTTTTGTGCAGTTCCTGTAACAATGTAAAATGAAGCAATCAGTTTCCCTTAAATTTAATACTAGGACAAAATGTATCTTGTTTTAGAAAAAAATGTGTCTTGTTTTACTGAACAACAAAATCAATACAAATTCTGTGTATTTTTGTCTTAGTTGTCAGGATGTTCAGAATTAACTTAGAGCTCAACTATATAAATAACTAAACAGATGTCAGGTACAGTCATTTGCCTGATCTCTTTTTTTTTTTTTTTTTTTTTTTTTTTAAATTTGTGGTTGATAGTTTAAACATGCCTCATTCTTCTAAAAAGTACAAATTATGTGTAAGAAAGAATTTAGGATCTGGGCAGACAAAATTACTGCACAAATGGTGGTAGAGCCCCCAAGGTCCCACCCTGACAGAGGAGCTTCTGATGGTTGGTCATTATGAGGGAGGAAAACTCTCTCCTCTAGGTATTTTGCCAGTGGTAGTTTACCCATGCCCCAGGGAAGCCACATACACATGTGCATATGAGAAGTACTGCCTTAGCCAGGGTGTCTATTCCTGCACAAACATCATGACCAAGAAGCAAGCTGGGGAGGAAAGCTTACACTTATTTAGTATTTATTTATTGAGCTTACACTTCCATGCTGCTGTTCACGAAAGGAAGTCAGGACTGGAACTCAAGCAGGTCAGGAAGCAGGAGCTGACGCAGAGGCCATGAAGGGATGTTCCTTGCTTTCCCTGGCTTGCTCAGCTGACTTTCTTACAGAGCCCAAGACTACCAGCCCACAGATGGTACCACCCACAAGAGGCCCTCCCCCCTTGATCACTAATTGAGAAAATGCCTTACCGCTGGATCTCATGGAGGCATTTTCTCAACTGAAACTTCTTTCTCTGTGATAACTGCAGCCTGTGTCAAGTTGACATAAAACCAAACAGTACAGTACTAATTGGGGTGGGGGTGGGGATGAAAAAGGACGCCATGGTTAGGAGAGAGGCAGGATAGAGGACACGTGCAGTTATGGAGTGGTGATGATGATGGACAGGCCATAATACAATGTATAAACGTTTGAAGCTCTCAATGGATACATTTTAATATACGAATTTTAAAGAACTTAGGAGTTACGGATGTGCTTAACTAGCACATAGAGGCCTGGGTTTGATTCCCAGTACCACATAAACTGTGTACAGTGGTACACACCTATAACCCCAGCACTTATAGCAGGAGGATCAGTTCAAGGTCATTCTCAGTTATATAGCAAGATAGAGTTCACCCTGGGATACCTAAAACCTTGTCAGGAAGGAAGGAAGGAAGGAAAGAAGGAAAGAAGGAAGGAAGGGAGGGAGGGGAGAAAAAGAGAAAGAAAGGAAGGAAGAGAAGAGAAAAGAATGTAACTACTGAACTACTGGTATTCTTGCTGTGGAAGATTATTAGGATTTAGGTTTAGCTTTAGTAAATAAAGACAATTTTTTTAGGACTATTGCTAACTAACTGTAATTCTTATTTATATTTAGCTTCATCAAATAGAATTATTGAAAGAATATTTTCTGGAGCAGTAACAAGGTATGAAAATTTAAATTTTGAATTTTATTTAGTGGGCTAGCAAAAAATTTAATAGAAAAATGAAATAAAACAACTTGAGTTTCAAAATGAACTATACTATTGCAGTAATCTCATTTTGGCAAAGCTTTCAGCAAAATTTGGCAGGGCTACTAAGTTATATCTAAAAGCCATACAGTTGTGCCTTTATAAAAGACAGTAATTCCTTAATATTAATCCAATGTGGCTGGGTGATGGTGGCACATGCCTTTAATCCCAGCACTCAGGAGGTAAAGGCAGGCAGATCTCTGTGAATTCAGGCCAACCTGGTCTACAGAGAGAGTTCCAGGACAGCCAGAGCTACCCAGAGAACCCCTATCTTAAAAAAAGAAAAAGAAAAAAATTAGTCCAGAGTCTAAATATAAGTAACAATATCTTATGCCATTGATTATTATCAAATGGGAAACCAGGGCCAGACCTAGTACATGGGCCTGTAGTCCCCAGATGCTTAGTAGGCTGAGGCAGAAGGTTCACACTCTGAAGCTTTCTTGGGCTACAGAGTCAATTCAAAGCCTGCCTAGGCAACTTAATGAGACCTTGTTTCAAAAAACTAAAAGTAAGCTAGGCACATGCCTTTAATCACAGCACTTGGGAGACAGAGGCAGGTGGATCTGTGAGTTCAAGGTCAGCCTGGTCTGTATATTGAGTTCCAGCTACCAAAGGCTACATAGTGAGACCCTGTCTCACAAAAATTAGTTAAATAATAAATTAAAAGTAAAAGAAGGGTAAGGATGTAATCCGCTGGTAGAGCGCTGCCCGCAGTGTTAGGGTAGAAGGTCAGACCCTAACACCATGAAAACGACGGGGTTTCCTTAACTTAGGCAGATGTCTTCTAGTTTCCACCCTGTAGGCCCTTAAAAATGAGATAGGCCTCAAAGGGTTGCACTTTCTGAACTACCCAGCCTTATGAAGAATCTATCATTTTCTTTTATTTTTTTTTAATTCAATAAATTTCTAAAGAGTGGTGTTACTTTATTTCTTAATTGCTCAGGAAATTTTATAACCATGTGTTTTCTTCAGAGGAAAAACTGTACAAACAGAGGGAAGAATGAGCTATGCAGATTTTGTTTGGTTTTTGATTTCTGAGGAAGACAAACGGAACCCTACCAGGTAAATTTTTGTT
The DNA here is from genome assembly GCA_019843965.1 of Rhynchomys soricoides. Lineage (NCBI taxonomy): Eukaryota > Metazoa > Chordata > Mammalia > Rodentia > Muridae > Rhynchomys > Rhynchomys soricoides. Next base: position 5,106,401 of record JADRCH010000097.1, on the reverse strand, counting down.
GTCAATATATAAACATATGCACAAAGTTTGGGAAGAATGTGGTATCTACTTGTAAACTGACCCAGTCTAGTCACAGGAAGATGTGTCAGACTGACTCTGTCCTGGAGGAGCTCAGTGGAGAAAAGGAGAGGCACAGAATCAATCCACTGTCATGGGGTAGAAAATGAAAGGCTGTTTGTTGCACACATAAAGGTAAAGTGAAGCCTGCTGCTCCCAGGAGTGAGAAATAGAATTGGTATTTATAGTGAGTGTGGAATAGATTCTGCAAATTTTAGTTCTTTTATAATCTGCACTAGTTCTGTAGTAAACTGAAGAAGGAAGGAAAAGCAAATTGTCTGACTAGAAAGAGAGCTTAGAGGATAAAGCCATTACATGCAAGCTAGAGGACCAGAGATCAGATCTCCAGCACTTATATAAAAGCCAAGCTCTGAGGACCAACCCCACCTGTAATTCTAATGTCCAGGAGACACAGACAGAGTATGCTTAGGGCAATAGTCTGGCTAGCTAGACTAGTTGAATAAGTGAGACTTTAACAAGAGACTTTCCCTCAATAAATAAAGTGAAGAGTGCTTGGGAAAGACACCTAACTATAACCTCTGCCCGCTACATGCTTATACAAATGTGTACTTTCACCTACACACATACATGTAAACATACCAGAGAAGCAGCAGCAGCAGCAGCAACAGACTGACTAGTCTATAAGATCATAACCTCATGCTCCCAGTTGAAATTGTCACTCCCATTCCTGGGCACTCTCAAACATGCCTTATTTTGTAATGTGAATTTACATATGTCTTTCCACTACTGTCTTCTGGTTAGGCCAAAGATGTAGGTCCCTCTCAAAAGAACCTCATGCCTGTAAAATAATGTCCTATACAAAGTGAGGCTTCCTCCGTGTAGATTTGGGTTTCAAATTATTGAAAAGGCCAGAGAGATGGGTCAGCAGTTAAGAACACTGATGCTCTTCCAGAGGACTGGGACTTGATTCCCAGCACCCACAAGCAAGTTCACAACTATCTGTAACTTCTAGCCTCTAGAGCAGTGGTTCTCAACCTGTGGATCACAGCTCCCTTGGAGATCGCATATCAGATATTTTGCATATGAGATATTTACAGTACAATTCATAATAATAGCAAAATTATAGTTATTAAGTAGCAACAAAATAATTTTATGGTTGGGGTCACCACAATATGAGGAACTGTATTAAAGGTCACAGCATTAGGAAGTTTGAGAGCCACTGATCTAGAGGAACCAGACATACATGTGGTACACTGACATACATGCAGGCAAAATAAACAAACACAAAGTTAATTAAACTTTATTTATTTATTGAAATGTTTAGCATTATGTTCATAAATAATTGAAATAGAAAATAAGCACTTGTGCTCAGGAGCCATTGGAAGGAGGGCTCCAGACGCAGAGACTGAGGAAAAGCCAGGAGGTAAGAGCCTGCCTGCTTCCACCTGTGGCCAGAGACCCCTGCCTGGGCCACCAGGCCTCCATAGAAAAATAGCACAGGGAGAAAGCGACCCACCCACTTATATGGAGGACCCAGCTGAAGGAGGGCTCAAGACACAGGGTCTGAAGAAAAGCCCGCAGGTTTCCACCTGTGGCAGGAGACCTCTGCCTGGGCTACCAGGCCTCCATACACAAACAGCGCAGGGAGAAAGCAGGTGCCCACTTGTGTGGAAAAGCCAGCGGAAGGAGAACTCCAGATGCAGGGTCTGAAGAACAGCCGGGAGAGAGAACTGGTCTCCCAGGAATATTGACATCTGGGCTTGAAGGAAAGACAAGCCACAGTCAGAAAGAGAAAGACCAGCTAACACCAGAGATAACCAGATGGTAAAAGGCAAGGGCAAGAACACAAGGAACAGAAACCAAGACTGTTTGGCTTCAGCAGAACCCAGCTCTCCCACCACAGCCAGCCCTGGATACCCCAACACACCAGAAAAGGAAGACTCAGACTTAAAATCACTTATCAAGAGGATGATAGAAGATTTTAAGAAGGAAATAAATAACTCCCTTAAAGAAATACAAGAGAACACAGGTAAACAACTGGAAGCCCTTAAAGAGGACACACAAAAATCCTTTGAAGAATTACAGGAAAACACAATCAAACGGGCAGAATTACAGGAAAACACAATCAAACAAATGAACAAAACCATTCAGGAATTAAAAACAGAAATAGAAACAATAAAGAAATCACAACGGGAGACAACCCTGGAGTTAGAGAACATAGGAAAGAAATCAGGAGTCATAGATACAAGCATCACCAACAGAATACAAGACATGGAAGAGAGAATCTCAGGTGCGGAAGATACCACAGAAAATATTGTCACAACAGTCAAATAAAACACAAAATCCAAAAAGCTCCTAACCCAAAACATCCAAGATATCCAGGATGCAATGAGAAGACAGAAACTGAGGATAATAGGTATAGAAGAGAGTGAAGACTCCCAACTTAAAGGACCAGTAAATATCTTCAACAAAATTATAGAAGAAAACTTCCTAACCTAAAGAAAGAGATGAACATAAATATACAAGAAGCCTACAGAATGCCAAATAGACTGGACCAGAAAAGAAATTCCTCCTTCACATTATAGTCAAAACACCAAATACACAAAACAAGGAAAGAATATTAAAAGCAGTAAGGGAACAAGGGCAAGTAACATATAGAGGCAGACCTATCAGAATTACACCAGACTTCTCACCAGAGACTATGAAAGCTAGAAGATCCTGGGCAGATCTCATACAGACTCTAAAAGAACACAAATGCCAGCCCAGGCTGCTATACCCAGCAAAACTCTCAATAATTATAGATGGTGAAACCAAAATATTCTACAACAAATCCAAATTTGCACACTATGTTTCCACAAACCCAGCCCTACAAAAAATAATACATGGAAAACACCAACTCAAGGAGGGAAACTACACTCAAGAAAAAGGAAGAAAGTAATCTTTCAACAAACTCAAAAGAAGATAGCCACACAAACAATATAAACAACATCAAAAATAACAGGAAATAATGATCACTATTCTTTAATATCTCTTAACATCAATGGTCTCAACTCCCCAATAAAAAGACATAGATTGACAGACTGGATCCATAAACAGGACCCAACATTTTGCTGCATCCAGGAAATGCACCTCCATGTTAAAGACAAACAATACCTCAGAGTAAAGGGCTGGAAAACAATTTTCCAGACAAATGGTCCCAAGAAACAGGCTGGAATAGCCATTCTAATATCAGATAAAATTGACTTTCAACCAAAAGTCATCAAAAAGTATGAGGAAGGACACTTCATACTCATCAAAGGAAAAATCTACCAAGAAGAACTCTCAATTCTGAACATATATGCCCCGAATGCAAGAGCTCCAACTTTCATAAAAGAAACTCTACTAAAGCTCAAAGCACACATTGCACCTCACACAATAATACTGGGAGACTTCAACACCCCACTATCAACAATGGACAGATCTTGGAAACACAAACTAAACAGAGACATGGTGAAACTAACAGATGCTATGAACCAAATGGGTTTAACAGATATCTATAGAACATTTCATCCTGCATCAAAAGAATACACCTTCTTCTCAGCACCTCATGGTACCTTCTCCAAAATTGATCATATAATTGGTCACAAAACAAACCTCAACAGATGTAAGAAGATTGAAATAATCCCATGCCTCCTATCAGATCACTACGGATTAAGGTTGGTCTTCAATGGCAAAAACAACAACAGAAAGCCCACATACACATGGAAGCTGAACAATGCTCTGCTCAATGATAACTTGGTCAAGGAAGAAATAAAGAAGGAAATTAAAGACTTCCTAGAATTTAATGAAAATGAAAGTACAACTTACCCAATCCTGTGGGACACAATGAAAGCAGTGTTAAGAGGAAAACTCATAGCTCTGAATGCCTCCATAAAGAAACTGGAGAGCGCATACACTAACAGCTTAACAGCACATCTGAAAGTTCTAGAACAAAAAGAAGCTAATACACCCAAGAGGAGTAGAAGGCAGGAAATAATCAAATTAAGGGCTGAAATCAACCAAGTGGAAACTAAAAGAACTATACAAAGAATCAACAAAACCAAGAGCTGGTTCTTTGAGAAAATCAACAAGATAGATAATAAACCCTTAGCCAGACTAACCAGAGGGCACACAGACAGTATCCAAATTAAGAAAATTAGAAATGAAAACAGAGATATAACAACAGACTCTGAGGAAATTAAAAAAGTCATCAGATCCTACTAAAAAAGCCTATATGCAACAAAATTGGAAAATCTGGAGGAAATGGACAAGTTTCTAGACAGATACCAATTACAAAGTTAAATCGGGATGAGATAAACCATCTAAACAGTCCCATAACCCCTAAAGAAATAGAAGCAGTCATTAACAGTCTCCCAACCAAAAAAAGCCCAAGACCAGATGGGTTCAGGGTAGAATTCTATCGGCCCTTCAAAGAAGACCTAATAATAATACTCTTCAGTCTATTCCACAAAATACAAACAGAAGGAATACTACCCAATTCATTCTATGAGGCCACAGTTACACTGATACCAAAGCCCTATGAAGACCCAACAATAAAAGAAAACTTCAGACCAATTTCCCTTATGAATATCGATGCAAAAATACTCAATAAAATTCTTGCAAACCGAATCCAAGAACACATCACAACGATCATTCACCATGATCAAGTAGGCTTCATCCCAGGGATGCAGGGATGGTTCAATACCTGGAAATCCATCTATGTAATCCACTATATAAACAAACTCAAAGAAAAAAAACCACATGGTCATTTCGTTAGATGCTGAAAAGCATTTGACAAAATTCAACATCCCTTCATGATAAAAGTCTTGGAAAGATCAGGAATTCAAAGAGCATACCTAAGCACAGTAAAAGTAATATGCAGCAAACCAGTGGCCAACATCAAACTAAATGGAGAGAAACTCGAAGCAATCCCACTAAAATCAGGGACTAGACAAGGCTGCCCCTCTCTCTCCCTACCTATTCAATATAGTACTTGAAGTTCTAGCTAGAGCAATCAGACAACAAAAGGAGGTCAAAGGGATACAAATTGGGAAGGAAGAAATCAAAATATCACTATTTGCAGATGATATGATGGTATACTTAAGTGACCTGAAGAACTCCACCAGAGATCTGCTACAGCTGATAAACAATTTCAGCAAAATGGCTGGATACAAAATTAACTCAAGCAAATCAGTAGCCTTCCTATACTCGAAGGATAAACAGGCTGAGAAAGAAATTAGGGAAATGACACCCTTCACAATAGTCACAAACAATATAAAGTATCTTGGTGTGACTCTAACCAAACAAGTGAAAGATCTGTATGACAAGAACTTCAAGTCTCTGAAGATAGAAATCGCAGAAGACCTCAGAAGATGGAACGATCTCCCATGCTCATGGATCGGCAGGATTAATATAGTTAAAATGGCCATCCTGCCGAAATCAATCTACAGATTCAATGCTATCCCCATCAAAATCCCAACTCAATTCTTCATAGACCTAGAAAGAGCAATTCTCAAATTCATATGGAATAACAAAAAACCCAGGATAGCAAAAACTATCCTCAACAATAAAAGGACTTCTGGGGGAATCAGCCTCCCTGACCTCAAGCTGTACTACAGAGCAGTAGTGATAAAAACTGCATGGTATTGGTACAGTGACAGGCAGGTAGATCAATGGAATAGAATCGAAGACCCAGAAATGAACCCACACACATATGGTCACTTGATATTTGACAAAGGAGCTAAAACCATCCAGTGGAAAAAAGACAGCATCTTCAACAAATGGTACTGGTTCAACTGGCAGTCTATATGTAGAAGATTGCGAATTGATCCATTCCTATCTCCCTGTACAAAGCTCAAGTCCAAGTGGACTGCTCTTCCAGAGGTCCTGAGTTCAATTCCCAGCAACCACATGGTGGCTCACAACCATCTGTAATGGGATCTGATGCCCTCTTCTGGTGTGTCTGAAGACAGCTACAGTGTACTCACATACATGAAATAAACAAAATCTTTTAAAAAAAAGTAAGAGTTTTTTTTTTACTCCACTAAGTAGGAAAATCTAAAAGAAGTGTGTAAGTGTATAGATGTATAGATTATATATACAAACTACCTATCTAAAACCAAGATATAAACATCTATGATAAACAGCAAGATTGAATCCACTAAAAAAATAATATACAACCACCAACAAAATGTAGCCCAGGTACTGGAGCTGGAGATGGCTCACAAGTTAAGAACACATACTGTTCTTGCAGAAGACCTGAGTTCAATTCCCAGCACCCATGTCAGGCAGTTCACATTACCTGTACCTCCAGCTCCAGAGCATCCAATGTTTAAACTTCCGTGGACTCCTGCACTTACATGTAGATATCCCAATACAAACACACAATTAAACACTCAGTTTTTAAAATATCTACTTTAAAATTACTTACACACACATACATACATATATATATATATATATCAGGTCCAGATGGATTCACTGAAAAATTCTACCAAACCTTTAAGGAACTAATACCAATTGTTCTGAAATTATTCCATAAAAATAGAAAAAGAAAGAATACTTTCAAACTCTTCTTATAAAGTCAGTATTATGCTGGTACCAAAGTCAAATAAACACACACACATAAGGAAAATTTTAATCTATTTGTTGTGGCATATGTTTTTATTCTCAGCACTCCAGAGGCAGGTAGATCTGTTAGTTCTCAGCCAGCCTGGTCTATACAGAGAGTTCCAGGCCAACTAGGGACTCTAGTGAGACCCTGTCTCAAAAAATTTTTTAAAATGATCTTGAACAGTTTCATTGATGAACACAGACATTCCCAGGCCTGCTCTTTTCTGAATGAAAAGGGAATAGTAGTATATCTGGGGGAAAGGTGAGGTCAGAGCATGGAGAGGAGATGGTGGTTAGGATATATTATATGAGAGAAGAATAAAAAATAATCTACAAACCAAATTCAAGAGTACATGAAAAGTATCATTCACCATTGTATTGATAATTTTGATTTCTTTAAAAAAAAAAAAACATTTTTAGAAGTATTATAAGAATTTTTTCATTTTAATCCCAGGTATGGGGATGTGGGTCTGCTTCAGATTGTCTAAAGGAGCTGACTATGGTTTGTCTGGTGCTCTAGCAGGGATGTGATTTTGCCCGCTGCAGATAGTTTCTGTGATTGTGTGATGTTTGGAATTCTTGGAACTTTTCAGAGGGTATAAAAATGCTAGGACCCCAAGAGACAGTGTGGGTTGATAGTTGGTTGCTGGCTCCTGTTAGTTATGGTTTCTTGTAATACAAGGAAGAAGAAATTTCATATCTTGACAGCAAAGATGAAACTTGCCTCAAGGACCTCAACACCCCTGAAGGAGTCTAATGACAGCATTGGCCCCCTCTATCCTCTTTTCTCTCCTGTCTAGTGCTAGGGGGTTGAAAGGGTAGAAGAAAGGGGGTGGAGAAGGGTGGAAAAAAGAAAAACCCACAAAGTAGCCAAAGACAGCTACACACCATGATTGAGTTGACCTCATTATAGAGACATGGGGTGGGTCAATACATGCAGTACATCCTTTAAATGGACTCAGTAGACAGAAATGACTGGGGTCAGGTGAGCCATGCATACCCTGATTGAGTAACACCAACCATCACAAAACAAAGGGGAATTCCAGTGCTTTTATTAGGTATAAGGAGAGGGGTGTCTGGTTGGCTAGTGTTGGTTTGAGGAGCCTGCAGGCAGGCAGTCTCAGACTGTAAACATCCAAAAGCAGGACACTGCCCCCTAGTCTTCATACACACTGGCCAGCCACTCCTAAGCACTCATACTTACAAACACTATCAACATTCACACTTAGATCAGAAGAAGGCATGGCCAACTCCAGTCCTGACCCATATAGGGAAGACTTTGCCAGTTCCCCATGGATATGGGGCACTGATCCTTGACAGAACCATGCCCATGTTAAATAACACACATTCCGCTCAGGGTTTCACCCAATCTTTACACATTCACTCAGCCCTTCCTCTACTCCCCAAGTAGATTATATGTCCATCCTGCCAAAAGCAATCTACAGATTCAAAATACAATCCCAATAAAAATTCCAGTGTTCTTTATCACAGAAATAGAAAAGGCACCTTTAAAATTTGTATAGAAGCACAAAAAATACTGGATGACTAAAGCAATCCTAAACAAAAAGAATAGTGCTGTGTTGTCCTCTGAGAGGCTCCACCCAGCAACTGACTCAGACAGAGACACCCACAACTAAACAGTAGATGGAGCTTGGGGACTCTTATGGAAGAATAGGGTGAATGATTGTGGGGTCCCTGAAGGGGATAGGAACTCCACAGGAAGACCAACAGAATCAATTAACCTGGATCCTTGGGGCTCTCAAAGTCTGAACCACCAACCAAAGTGCATCCACGGACTGGACCTAGGCCTCCCTGCACATATGTAGCAGATGTGCAGCTTGGTCTTCATGTGGGTTCTGAACAACTGGAACGGGGGCTATCCCAAAAGCTGTTGTCTATCTGTGGGATATGTTCTTCTAGCTGGGCTGCCTTTTTTTTTTCTTTTATTGAAGATAATTTTTTCATACAATCATTCTGATTATGGCTCCCTTCCCCCAACTCTTCCCAGACTCTCATCCCCTCCTATTCAAATCCACACAAACAGACATCTAAAAATAATAAGATTAAAACAAACTAATTGGGATAGTAGAAAACAAACACAGAAGAAAAACTCAAAAAAAAACCACATACAGACTCAGGCACACACACATTTGCACACATACAATCCCCATAAAAACACAAAACCAGAAGCTATAAGATATACACAAAGGACTTGTAAGAGGTTGGAGTGAGGGGGTTGGAGTCCTGACAGCATTATGAGACAAAGGAACTCCAAAACTACCATTGAGTTAATTTTGTGTTAGTCCTAGGCATGGTGCCTGCCCTTAAGAGTAGTTTGTATACCCAATAGACTCATATCATATGTAAAAGTTAAAATCCTAGTATATCACATACAGAAGCTACAATGTGAGGCCCCCTCAAAATAAAATAAAGATAAAAATCTGAAGGAAAAGCACTACTGAGCTTTGATTCTAGAATTAGCTATGATACCAAATTAGAGGTTTGGGAAAGTAACCTTTACATATCTGAGATCTGAGCCATGAGGGATGTCAGGTACTGGCTATCCAGGTACACAAGAGCAAGAGCAGGTGAATCACTTGACCCAAGAATTGGAGGCCATCTTAGATGACATAGTATGAATGTATTTAAAATAAATTAAAATTTAAAAAAGGAAAAAAATAGAAGATCAAAAAAATTATGGATAGTTCCGTTTGATCCTTAGAATTCATGTTTAGAAGACAGAAAGTCAGTCGCGATACGCACTTGTCATCCCCATGCTAGTGAGGTGAGATACTAGATAATGTGCCATGTCAAAGGATGGGAGAAATGTGAGATCCAAAAGAGACAATAGTGAAAGGGACTTCAAGATGAAATTGTGAACCAGGCATAGAGACCAAACCATAACAGACCATAGGAAATTATTTTAAGAAAATTCAATTGTTAAAATACTGCTGTAATTAAATGTGGATCTAAACAACTAGTGGCAATTTAAGGGGTAATGTAATAACAAGGACATGGGGGAAGCAAAACAAATGAGAGATAAAAGGAACATCCTGTTATTAACTGTGAATAATGAACAGTTCACTGTATTGAGTAAACAGAAGTAATAAAGGCCAAAATATCATCTGTTGGTAAAATCAGTGCATAATTCTTGAAACAGAAAATGGAGAGAAATATAGGTGTTTGGTGTAAAAATACAAGATAAAAAGCAAGATAACTGGCTTTTGGAAATGACTGATTCTGGAATTTAAAAACAGACAGCAGAAGGGACCTCCCATTGATTTTTTATTATATTTTTGGTTGTGAACCTATCTTAGCTGAGCCATCTCTCCAGCCCTCCACTGTTCTTTATGATAAACTAGGCATAATCTGTAGCACACATGTACGTTTACAGAGCCTCTCCCAGGCCCGCGCTAACAAGCATCTCTCCCCCCAGCACTGAGTACTGGTTCCGCTGCATGGATGTGGATGGAGATGGTGTACTTTCCATGTATGAACTAGAGTACTTCTATGAAGAGCAGTGTGAACGGATGGAAGCCATGGGCATTGAGCCCTTGCCATTCCATGATCTGTTGTGCCAGATGCTTGACTTGGTGAAGCCAACTAGTGATGGTAAGGCCAAAGGAACAGCAGTCTACACTGTTCATCCTTAAACAGAATGAACACAGAGTTCTGTAGTGTCCTGATGTATTTAGCATTCCAGAATTCTCTTTACAGGCTTCCCAACTAAAGACGAATTGAGTCTCTCCTTGACTATGAATATCAAATCCACTATTTAAGAAATAGAACTTTCCATAAAGAAAAGAAATAGTAACTCAGAGGGATGGGGAGGTGAGGAGGACTTCTTGAAGAAACCACAGTTCTTTGCGGGGGTTGGGAGGGGTTGGTAATGTTACAGTGTTGGTGGTTATACATCATGAGTGTACCTCAAAGCCACTGGCATGTACAAGCTAAAAATTACTCGCCTTGTTAAAAAGGCAGTTTATAATAAAATGGACATATACATATACTTTCAACATCAGAGAGTTTTTTCTTTTGTCAAAAGAGCAACCAGTGAAATTTACAGGGTATATTTGTCTTTCCATAGGCAGAATAACTCTGCGAGATCTGAAGAGGTGCAGAATGGCTCACATCTTCTACGACACTTTCTTTAACCTGGAGAAATACTTGGACCATGAACAAAGAGATCCTTTTGCAGTCCAGAAGGTAACAGTATACATTGAAATTGAACCCTCAGAGCTGGAGTACCAAAGGCATATGCTGCATGTTAAATGGTCTGTGCATATAGGGCTCTCTGTATTTAAAGAGAGAATGTCTAAAATACTTGATCAAATATGAAAAGAGACAATAAAGTCTGAAGCAGAAGGGAAGGAAGAGGAAAAGGGATTATCTGAGTTCAAGCCCAGCCTGATCCACCTAGCAAGTTCCAGGACAGCCAGAGCTATGTAGAAAGACCCTGTCTCCAAATAAATTAATAAATACTAAGAGTGCCAGGCAGTGGTGGCTCACACCTTTAATCCCAGCACTCGGGAGGCAGAGGCAGGTGGATTTCTGAGTTCGAGGCCAGCCTGGTCTACAGAGTGAGTTCCAGGACAGCCAGGGCTACACAGAGAAACCCTGTCTCAAAAAACCAAAAAAAAAAAAAAAAAAAAAATACTAAGAGCACATCTCATCCCACAAGCAATCTGCAGTTTAGGTAATTTCCATTTCTAAGTCCTTGCTATCTAGTGGCTATATTGATTGCTATAGGTAGTTGCATATCATTAGAAATTAGTTTCAGAAAAGTAGTTTTGAAAAAATCTATCAGCTACACTGACCTCAGTTTAATTGTGCTATGCTTCCAAGATAGTGTGGTAAATATATTTACCCTTCTAAGTAATAACAGAACTCCGTAACGGACAACTTCAGATAATAGAACACTTTTTAAGTATTAATTATTCTTGTGGGTGGCTATCAATTTTAAACATTCTGCATGAGAATAGAGACAAGTTCCTTTGTCGTGAGCAAACATCTGTTAGACCATCAATAAACCCTGAATGGAAAGAGAACAGACTCCATATAGTTGTCCTCTGATCTCCACACACACAGGCACACACACCCACTCAGATCATGTAGGCACACACGCAAAACACAAATTTCTTTTTCTTTTTAAGAACCATGGAGCTGGAGAGATGGCTCAGAGATTGAGTACTTGCTGCTCTTGCAGAGGATCTAGGTTCAGTAACTCCAGCGCCCCCATCTATCTGACTTCTGTAAATGCTAAAAATATACACGATTCACAAATTAATCTCTTTTTTTTTTTTTAAGAGAGAATCATGACCAAAAACATGTAAGCTGCTGAGCACACCTAATTTTGTAATTTCAGGTGCAGATTACTGTGGGAATGTCGTCTTAGCCCCCTTTTACTGTATTGGAATACGTCTCAGATAGGTTTTCAGCAATGAAAAATAAGCAAACTTATGACATTTATACCATAAATATACCTACTTCCAATTTCTGCCTTTCTTCTAATTCCTCCTTTTAATCAGGATGTTGAAAATGATGGCCCTGAGCCCTCCGACTGGGACAGATTTGCTGCTGAGGAATATGAGGCTCTTGTGGCTGAGGAATCTGCCCAGGTTCAGCTCCAGGAAGGGTGAGTGCATCTCTTTGATTCTCACAGGGCTCTAGCAGGGCTGCCCATGTCAGAAATACTCTAAAACTATCATTAAAAATCCTTCTCTATTTTTTCCACTTTAAATAACATAAAAGCTTAGCTCTCTTAACTTGAATGAGCATATTCCCAGTAGTCTTCTCTTACAGTCCTCACTGGTTTCCCGACATTATCATGTCCCATTGCCTTTAATAAGTCACACCTTTCATGAAGTCCAAGATCACTGAGCACAACTCTGTAATAGTCACCCCAGCTACAGACTTCAACCTCCCCTAAATAATAAATGGATCCTATGTTAAATGAACCTTTATCAGGAAGGAAAATTCCATGTATGGCTCATGCTAAGAAAGAAAGCTGTCCAAAAATTGTACTACATGGGACATTTCAGCAACTGTATCATTTATTGGTTTTTCAATTACATTCTATGACTTCTTTAGAAATTCCTTATAATTTTTTTCTTAGTCTTTGTTGGGAATAGAAACATGCTATACTACATCTAATGTATGAGAGTTATGAACTCCGAATTCAGGTCTTCATATTGCAGGGGAAATGCCATCTCTTAACAACTCGTACTGTATTATATATGTATACTGTAATATTGTACTGTTGTGTTACTACTTAATACTCTTCTAACTGATATTATGTTTTTGACATTTCACTGTTACAAATTATGGTGTTTGTGGAATCATCCAGTATACATGTCATTTAACATATAGGATGAATTCTTAGAACACGGCAAGTAGAAAAGTGTATCCAAACTAGGTGGTTGTCAAGAGTCTACGAAGAGATAAAGGGATGTTAGAGAAACCAAGCAATGATGGATGCAGACCCTCAAACTGAGCAACAGTTTCCATGTCTTGGCCTAACGGGACAAAGACATGAAACACCAGAGCCAAAAAAAGGTAGCTTTGTGAAAGTACCCTGACAGGATTTAGAATTTACCGAACTAGAAAACTCACCTGTGAACAAGCTACTAGAAATACACATGAAACTCTCTTCATATCCTCAGCAACAGTGATGACACCTCTTGACTTCCAGAAGACCAGGGAGCTCCCTGATTGGTCCATCAGGCCAGCCTCCTGGAGCACAGAAAAAGGAAGGATAAACAGGAAATAGCCAGCCCAGTAGGTGATGTGAAATAGTCCTCCACGAGGCTGTGCCTTGTGCCACCTTTCCCTATGGTTCCTCCCTCCTTCCCCTCCCCTTCACCATCTCCCAGCCCCACTGGCAAGGGACAGAGACTAGCCTTGATCTTCTTCTCCTACGCCCTGAGCCACTCCAGCACTGGGATGAGGAGGAGGTGTTACTATACCTAAACCATGCTGTCTTCGGGACCTTTTAAATCTGGAGATTTTTTTTTATTTAGCCGAAAAACTAAGGTTTCATCTGTGAAGTTCTTTCTTAATAAAAAATGGCCTGAGTAGGCAGGGTCAGAAGCCAAGAATATCCAGGTGATATTAATAATAACTGATGACAGTTGTGGCTTGTCACTTCACTGGACTACAGCAATGATTAAAGGTCTGGCCTCTTCTGTAGGGTAGTTTTGTTTATTTACTTGCTTTCCACTTTTAAAAATTATTTTATTTACATTCCAAATGTTGCTACCCTTTATAGTCCCACTTTCTGAGTTCTTCACCCCATCCCTTCTCCCCTTCGCTTCTGAGAGGTATTCCCCACCCACCCCCAGCTCACCCCCAGCCCCAGCTCACCCCTACAAGCACCCCCATTCCCTGGGGCATCAATTCTCTACATGATTAAGGGCATCCTCTCCCACTGAGGCCAGACTAGGCAGTCCTCTGCTACATATGTGCCAGGGGCCACAGACCAGCCCATGCGTGCTCTTTGGTTGGTGGCTTAGTCTCTGAGATCTCCCAGGGGTTGGAGTTAGTTGGCACGGTTGGTTTCCTATGGGGTTGCAATACCCTTCAGCTCCTTCAGTTCTTCCCCTAAATCTTCCAATGGGCTCCCCAGCCTCTGTCCAGTAGTTGGCTGTAAGTATCTGGCGGAGTCAGCTGTTGGTAGTCTCTCAGAGAACACTCATGCTAGGCTCCTGTCTGCAAGCACAACATGGCATAAGTAATAGTGTCAGGGTTTGGTGCCTGCTCATGGGATGGATCCCAAGTTAGGCCTGTCACTGGGTTGCCTTTCCTTCAGTCTCTTGTCATTTTTGTCCCTGCATTTCCTTTAGACAGTAACATCTGTGTCAAAAATTTTGAAGATGGGTGGGTGACCTCATCCCTCAAACTGTGAGCCATGTCTATCCCCTGGAGGCGGTCTCTTCAGGTTCCATCTCCACTGTTGGGCTTTCAGCTTAGGTCATCCCCATTGAGTCCTGGGAGCCTCTCACATCCTAGGTCTCTGGGACTTTCTAGAGGTTCCCCCGACACCTGCCCCACACTGCTGCATATTTCCATTCATTCTCCTGGCCCTCTGGGCTTCTCTCCTGTCTCCTCCCATACCTGATCCTGCCCCCCCCCCCCTTTTCCCCTGTGCCTCCTGTCTCCCACCTACTTCCCTTTCTCCCTCTTTCTCCCATGATTATTTTGTTCCCCCTTCTAATTGGGATTGAAGCATCCACACTTGGGCCTTTCTCCTTGTTATGGTCTGTGAGTTGTATCCTGGGTATTCTGTACTTTTTGGCTAATATCCACTTATCAGTGAGTACATATCATGCATGTCCTTTTGGGTCTGGGTTACCTCGCTCAGGATGATATTTTCTAGTTACATCCATTTGCCTGCAAAATTTATGATGTTCTCATTTTTAATAGCTGAATAGTATTCCATTGTGTAAATAAACCACATTTTATGTATCGATTCTTCAGTTGAGGCACACCTGAGTCATTTCCAGTTTCTGGCTATTGCAAATAAGGCTGCTGTGAACATAGGGGAGCGCCAATCCTTGTGATATGGAGGATCATCTTTTGGATATATGCCCAGGAGTGATATAGCTGTGTCTTCAGGTAGAACTATTTACAATTTTCTGAGGAACCACCAGACTAATTTCCAGAGTGGTTGTATCAGTTTGCAGTCCCACCAGCAATGGAGGAGTGTTCCTCTTTCTCCACATCCTTGCCAGCATCTGTTGTTGCTTGAATTTTTGATCTTAGCCATTCTGATTGGTGTAAAGTAGAATCTCAGGGTTCTTTTTATTTTAATTTCCCTGATGACTAAGGATAATGAACATTTAAGTGCTTCTCAGCCATCTGAGTTTCCTCTGTTGAGAATTCTGTTTAGCTCTGTACCCCGTTTGTTAATTGGGTTATTTGGTTTTTTGAAGTCTAACTTCTTGAGTTCTTTGTATATTTTGGATATTAGCCCTCTTTCAGAAGTAGGGTTAGTAAAGGTCTTTTCTCAATATGTAGGTAGGTTTCCGTTTTGTACAGTGTCCTTTGCCTCACAGAAGCTTTTCAGTTCCATGAAGTCCTATTTATCAATTGTTGATCTTAGAACCTGAGCCACTGGAGTTCTGTTCAGGAAATTTTGCCCTGTACCAATACATTAGAGGCTATTTCCCACTTTCTATTCTATTAGAGTCAGTGTATCTAGTTTAATGTTGAGGTTCTTGATCCACTTGGACTTGTGCTTTGTAGAAGGTGATAAATATGGATCAAGTTGTATTTTTCTACATGCAGACTGCCAGTTAGACCAGTACCATTTGTTGAAAATGCTTTCTTTTTTTCCACAGTATGGGTTTGGCGTCTTGGTCAAAGATCACGTGTCCATAGGTGCGTGGGTTTACTTCTGGGTCTTCAGTTCTATCCCACTGCTTGACCTTTCTGTCTCTGTATCAGTACCATGCAGTTTTTATCACTGTTGCTCTATGGTACAGCTTGAGGTCAGGCATGGTGATTCCCCCAGGAGCAGAAATAGTCAAACTTAGGACTGAAATCAACCAATTAGAAAGAGAAAAAGAATCAACAAAATAAAGAGCTGATTCTTTGAGAAAACCAACAAGATAGAAAAACCCTTAGCCAAACTAAGGGCACAGAGACAGTATCCAAATTAACAAAATCAGAAATGAAAAGGAGACAACAATAGGAACTGAGGAAATTAAAAAAAAAATCACCAGATCCTACTACAAAAGCCTATACTCGACAAAACTGGAAAATGTGGATGAAATAGATGATTTTCTAGACAGATACCAGGTACCAAAATTAAATCAAGAGCGGGTAAACCATCTAAACAGTCCCATAACCCCTAAGGAAATAGAAGCAGTCATTAAAAACCTTGTTTAAAAAAAAAGCCCAGAGCCAGAGGGTTTTAGTGCAGAATTCTACCAGACCTTCAAAGAAGAGCTAATACAATACTCCTCAAACTATTCCACAGAATAGAAACAGAAGGAACACTACCCAGTTCATTCTAAGAAGCCACAGTTACTCTGATACCTAAACCACACAAAGACCCAACAAAGAAAGAGAACTGGAAAGAAGAAGTCAAGGTATCACTGTTTGCAGATGATAGAATAGTATAGATGACAGGATAGTATAGATGACAGGATAGTATAGATGACAGGATAGTATAGATGACAGGATAGTATAGATGA
>JADRCH010000097.1:5030961-5089547 GCA_019843965.1 Rhynchomys soricoides | reverse complement strand
ATAGTATAGATGACAGGATAGTATAGATGACAGGATAGTATAGATGATACGATAGTATAGATGATACGATAGATGATAGGATAGTATAGATGATAGGATAGTATAGATGATACGATAGTATAGATGATACGATAGTATAGATGATAGTATTCATAAGCAACCCAAAAAATTCTACCAGAGAACTCCCACAGCTGATAAACAATTTCAGCAAGTAGTTGGATATAAAATTAACAAATCAGTAGCCTTCCTTTATACAAATAATAAACAGGCTGAGAAAGAAATTAGGGAAACAACTCCCTTCACAATAGCCACAAATAATATAAAATATCTTGGTGTAACTCTAACTAAGCAAGTGAAAGATCTGTATGACAAGAACGTCATGAATAAAGAAATTGAAGAACTCAGAAGATGGAAAAACCTTCCATGCTCATGGATCAGTAGGATTAACTTTGTAAAAATGGCCATCTTACCAAAAGCAATCTACAGATTCAATACAATCCCCATCAAAATTCTAACACAGTTCTTCACATACATGGAAAGAGCAAGTCTCAATTTCATATGGAAAAACAAAAAACCAAGGATAGCGAAAACAATTCTCAACAATAAAAGAACACCTAGGGGAATCATTAGCCCTGTTTTCCACTTTTTAAAAATGTAAGTTACCGGGGCTGAAGTGATGGGTCAGCAGTTGAGAGCATTAGCTGCTCTTACAGCAGACCTGGGTTCCTTCCCCAGCACTGACATGGTTGCTCATCACTGTGTGTAACTCCAATTTCAGGGGAGCCAATACCTTCTTCTGGCCTTCCAAGGACCCTGCATACATGGAGTACACAGACATACACAAAATTAAAACAGCGATACATACAAAATAATTTTTTAAAAAATGTTTTTGAGACAAGGTTTCTGTTGTGTAGCCCTGGTCAAATTTTTAATTAATTAAAAACACATCACAAGACAAGGAGGTATAAATAAGCCTTGCCTCCAGTTGCCTTACAGCAATGGCATAAAATAATAAGAAGAATTCAATCAATTTAAATATAAAAATAAGCCTAACCAAATACAACGGAGGCTCTCAATCTGTGGGTCAAAACTCCTCTGGGGATTGGACAACCCTTTTCACACAGGGTCACCTAAGACCATTGAAAAGCACAGACATTCACATTACAATTCATAATAATAATACAATTATAAAGTAGCAGTGAAAATAATTTTGTGGTTGGGGTCACCACAACGTGAAGAACTCTAATAAGGGATCACAGCGTTAGGAAGGCTGAGAACCACTGTACTGAAAAGATAGAAAAGAAAATACAATCTGCGGGAAACATGCTGTAAGAAAACTAGGAAGAAGAGAGGAAATTTTGTGTAAATCTTAGCAGTAACAATTGGAAGACGACACAGAAAATACATAAGTAAATTTTATTAGCAAATCTCAGCAGACACCTAAAACTCTGCTAAGGCAACTGGAAGGAGAGCTAATGTTAAGTAAACACCTACAATAGTAAAGCCAAACTCAAAAATAGTTTCAGTCAATCACAAAACATACACACAACAGCACAGGCCATGCAGCATAGACTAATGGTGTCATAATTAAAGCAATTTTTTTAGAGCAATGAATGAAAAGGGCTAAAGTTTCTTATTAAAATGATTCAGTTATGGAATAATGACCACCACCAAAAACATTTTAATAATTTAAAAGCACTCCTTAAAAAGCTTTCTTGATGATATTATTAGACGTTAGAGACAAAAAAAAAAAAAAAATCAGAGGTGGAGAATGAATCCTATTATTTATAGACATTGTAAAGTTGTTCTAATTTAAAAAAAAACTGAGTTTTTTTCATAAAGCATTCACAGAATACATAGTAGGATACAAACAAAACATCCAAAAAACAACAGACTAGCTTCTGATTAAAAGAGGGTCAACTGGATGCATGCTACAGTCTTCAGCTCCCACCCCATGTAAATAAGAGTTACACCTGGTGATTACTCATGCCTGGGACCCCAGCATCCAAGAGACCAAGCTGCTAAATCATGAGTTGGGGACAGCTGACATACATAGCAAGATTCTGGCAATGGAAGATGATAACTTAAAAACAGAAACAAAAACCAGAGAACCACCTAAAAGAAGAGAAGCTTTAAGTGGACACTAGAAGAAGGTGAGCAAACAGGATCAGAAGGAAGGAAGGAACAGAGAGCTCTTTGAAGCAGAATACAAAGGGGTAATTGTTACAGATAATGGGAGCAGCACTTAGTGATCTCTAAAACCGAGATTTGACTAAAACCGAGAAACAAGGAGGATACCATAAGCAGCGTTCACACAGGTCAGACTATATATCCCATCCTAAAAGGACAATAAAAGTGAAGACTGTGGGAACTTGGAAGAGAAAGAGCAGCCACCCAGACACTTAGGAGTACAGACAGACTAGACTGTCTTTCCAACCCTCTTCCCCTTCCTAGGCAGCCAGTAAGGCAGAGGCAGCAGTCCATCCCCAACTACAAAGAAAAATGAACACACACCAGACAGTTGAGAAATACCAACACAGTACAAGGAGGACATCCACTGCTGGAAGAAGCTTATAGGGTTCAGAACAAGGCATCAAAATGAGTGTTCAGAGGAATGAAAGAAATGTCCCCTTAAAAAGTACAGCTACTATCTTAGAAATGGTGAAGTTCTTTTGTTGTTGGCTTTTTTGGGGTTTTTTGTTTGTTTGTTTGGTTTGGTTTTTAAACAGTTCCCATGCTATGGTGCACATCTGGAGATCAAAAATCAACTTTTAGACATAGATTCTTGCCACCTTGTAGGATCCTGAGATCAAACTCAGGTTGGAAGACTTGGAAGTAGGTACCTTTTACCACCAAGCCATCTCACACACCCAGAAAGTAAATGTTTCTAATGAAAACTGCTGCATGATACTGAATGGAATGGACATGTTTGAAAACATTATTTGTTATTTTTATTGAAATGCTGGGGTTTAAAAACACCTCTAGAAAACAATAGAAATAATTTCTAGAATTTTAGCTGTTGAAGCAAATAAAGAATGCATAGGAGCAGGAGTCAGCAGTTTTTCTTTCTCTGCCCAGGTTACAAGCATGGCATTGTAGTCCAATAGAACTTTAAAAATAAACTCAGAGGCACTAACTTCATGATGTTTCACATCACAAAGTATTCCTGTGATTTTTATTTGAAATTTAAAAAGGTAAAAGTATTCTTACCTCATGGGTTATACCAAAACAGGTATGAAGACAGAGCTGGCTTATCATATAGTTTGTTAACTCCTACATGAGCATGAATTCACAACACAAAATAATAAAGAACTGAAAATCTTTAGCAAGTAAACTACATTACCCACAAAGTGACTACAAAAAGAAATTAACCAACATTGTATTAGTTACTTTCCTCTATTCTGTGATCAAAACAACTTAAAGAATAGTTTGTTTTGGCTCACAGCTCCAAGTGCTTTATTTAGTCCATCATGGCAGCAGAAGCCAGAGGCAGAGTAACCCTGAGTCTCTGGCCAGGAAGCAGAGATGACTGCTGCTGCTCAACTCCATCCCACTTTGGTTCAGTCCAGGACCCCAGCCATGGAATAGTGATACCACATTTACATCACCTCAGCTCACCTAAATATTACGTGTGTGTGTGTGTGTGTGTGTGTGTGTGTGTGTGTTTTCATTCATCCCACCCAGGCATGCCTAGAGATGTGTGTCCCTTCAAGCTGACAGTCAAGCTTAACATCATAAATGCCATTCACGTACTAGTGTGAAAGTAATTTGGAGGGGGGGGGGTGAGCTAAAAAGACGGCTCAGCAGTTAAAAGAGCACTTACTGTTCTTTCAAGATGACCCAGGTTCAGTTCCCAGCACCCACAAGGAACTCACAACTGTCTGTAATCCCAGTGGAACCAATGTGTTTTTCTGGCCTCCAAGAGCACTGCACACAGTAGTATACTTACATATATATAGGCAACACACACAAACAAAAATAAATAAATCATTATAAAAAAGAAATCTTTGAATTCAGAATTCTGCATCTTTTCAAAATGTGATGTTCAGATAACACATTTTTTTGGAGTTTATTTATGCAAAAATTTCATTCTTACGGAGAACACATCATGAAAGTAAATGGGACCTATATACAGTAAACAGTTAAGCTACTGTGGGCTGAGGGTGAAGCCCAGTGGTATATCATGTGCAAAGCCCTGAGATTAGTCCCCAGCAACCCTCCACTCTCAAAAAGGAAACTGTAAGTAATGAAATATAAATAAAACATTTAGTTTTCTGTTGCTGTGATAAAACACCATGACCAAAACCAACACAGAAAAAGGAGTTTAATTTCCCTTATGGTTCCAGAGATCTAAGAGTGAGTCATAGGAGGAAGCGTGAGGTCCAGTAATTCAGTACATGAACCTATGGGGGACAGTTCTCTCTCAAAACAACACCTCTTACTTATACACAGTTTGTTGATATCAATTAATTCCCAGAAAATAAGAGGAATGAACTACTAATAGTTGTAACCCAGATAACTCTCTCAAAACAAACAAAGATCACTGCAGTGATTAAGAGCACATACTACTCCTACAGAAGACTGGCATTCAGTTCCGAGCACCCATGCCAGGCAGTTCTGGATTGCCTGGAACTGGCTCTGTAGACCAGGCTGACCTTGAACTCAGCAATCTACCTGTTTGTGCTTCTCAAGTGCTGGTATTAAAGGTGTGCACCACCAAACCTGGTTTATTTTTTATGTATGCATCTGTGCGTGCCCACAGAGAACAGAAGGTGGTGGTAGATTCCTTGGAATTGGAATTAACAGGCATAGGTGACCATTCAGTGTGGGTGCTGGGATCCAAACTCTGGTCCTCTAGTAAGTGATGCAGGAAGCATCTTAACCCCTGAGCCATCTCTCCCTCCCTTTTTTTTAGCACTCCTCCCACCCCCATTTTTTTTAACCTGCTTTAAAGAAAGGGGTGGGGGACATCGGGTCTAAATACCTACTATGTTTGAGTAAACATGAGAAACTTAATTATCAGTTCAAGAGAAAATACAGCTGGATCAAGCAAAAAAAAAAAAAAAAAAAACTGCTCTAGTTGTGGTCGTATTAAGAAGAGTACCAGTGTGCTTGGAATGATGAGGAATCAAGGACACAGGAGGGGAAAGGAGACAGAGGAAGCAGGTGCTGGAAGAGGAGACAGAGACACAGGTAAAGGGTCATCAACGGCAATGCAGTCACCAGCTGTAGTGAAATTCAAGCAGTACATATGAGACTTCTCGTCTCATGTGGTGGGAAGATAAGACTTACAGAGTACCCATGTGCGTGCTGAGGTCTCTAGGGAAGAGAAGACAGCAGCCTGTACCGCAAGTGCGAAAATGTCAGCATAGGAAGAGGAAGACCTGTCACACAGGATTAACTGACTGACTGGTCCAAAAGCTGGGTCTATGCCTAGGGCTTCACCTCATAAAGAAATAGAGATAAGTCAGGGATAAATGTCATGCAGAAATTCCAGATCAGTATTAGGAAACGGAAGAATGTTAAGAGGCTTAGGAGCTACTCAGAGCGGGCCCAGTTACCAGCTGCACAGGTTACCTGACTCCTCCAGCTCAGTTTCAGAAGATCTTGGTAACTACCTTCCCGAGTTATTATGAGCATCAGAGATCGTACATGTGTCCACCTGGCATCCAACTACTGAGAACAGGAGCTAGGATTACTCTGGGTAAAGTGGAGTATGTAACAGCACACACATGAAATTTGGAGCTAGGCAGTACTAAGCTCAAATCCTTGCTCCACTACTTACTAGTGTGATCCCAGGTTTCCAAGCTGTACGATCCCCCCTCCACAATGAAACCTCTGTAACACCAAGCTATTTTAAGATTTAAAGAAGACAATGTATAGCCAGAGGTGTTGGCACTCAGGAGGCAGATGCAGGCTTGATCCCAGCTTGGCCTACAGCCAGGGCTACACTGAAAAAACCCTGTCTTGAAACATCAAACAGAAAACAAAAATCAAAAAGGAGGAGGAGGAGGAGGAGGAAGAAGAAAAGACAATGTATATAAATAAAGACTTTGAGCCAAGTTCTTTTTTTGTTGTTGTTGTTCTTTTTGGTTTTTTTGGTTTTTTTTTTTTCTGAGACAGGGTTTCTCTGTGTAACCCTGGCTATCCTGGAACTCACTCTGTAGACCAGGCTGGCCTCCAACTCAGAGATCCACCTGCCTCTGCCTCCTGAGCACTGGGATTAAAGGCATGCACCACCACTGCCCGGCGAGCCAAGTTCTTTGTAATAAAAAAGCAGTGGCTATTTACTTCTACAACTTCTGTGACCATAGCCGTATTTCTCTAGCCTCTTCCAGTAGAGTTTCGTCAGCTGCAAGTAGCATTCATCACCCAGGCTGTTTGCTTCATTCCTAGAGCATAGGACGTGACATCATTGATATAGTAACTATCTGTGTAAACAGTGGATTGTGAGATGGAATGTGTAGTATGTCCCAACAGAGCCTGGCCTGCGAGTGGAAACAGATGGACGTACTCATCTTAGCCTACAGGACTGTTGGCTTCTCTAAGGCAAACAACCATTTTTCTGTCTTATATGTAACCATTATCACCTGGTAGACTGTTATGGAAGTGCCTTAGCAAATATTTACTGTACGGCACAGAGAGCAAGAGTATTCCACCCAATCCCACCACAGAGATGTCTTTACCAGTCCCAGAACATACAACATTCCAAGAGTACTTAACATTCTTATGCTTCTAACAACATTTGTGGGTTGTCCTTTTGTCAAGTTCTATCTCACAGCAGATAAGTAACTCCAGGCCTGAGGCTGCACACACTGCAAATAAGCATGGCTACCTGACAAAACTATCACAGTAAAAACGAGCATAAAAATTCAACCCAGGAATGAATCCAGAAAGACCAGAGTCCCTATATAAGGAAAGGTCATACAGTTATTTATAATTACCATCCTTACGGTTTTTATAACAAGGTAAGTTAGGATTCCAGCACCTGCACAGTAAGACAAGTGTTCCCAAAAATGCCTGTAACCTGAGCTCTGAAGTAGGTTGCTGGCTTCCAGCCTAGCTGAGAAAACGGAGCCCCAGTTTCAGGGAAAGAGACTGTCTCACAGAAAGATGTAGACCATAACAGAAGAGGACACCAACACCCTTTTCTGGTTTTTCACACGCACAGGCATGGGCACCCAGACAGCTACACATCTAAATTAAACAAGGTGCACGTGTGGGGGTCATTAAGATGAGTCAGCAGGTAAAGGTGCTTAGTAAAGTCTATAGACCTGAGTTTGATTTCCCCAAACCCACATAAAGGTGGAAGGAAAGGACCAACTTCACCAAAGTTGTCCCCTGACCTCCACACATTACCACAAACACCAGTCATGCATGCACACACAGTAATTTAAAAACACCTGTGGTCAAGCAAGAGCGATAACTATTATTTACGCTTCAGCACACCGAAGTAACATTCAAAAACAGACTTTAATGCTTTAGAACGTTCCCTAAAGCAGTGACTTGTCCATTTAGGTATAGTCCAGACATAGTTGCACACACCTTCAATCCTAAGACTTGGACATTTGAGGCAGGAACACCATGCACTTGAGGTGACCTTATCTTTAAAAATGGGAGGAAGGGAGATTGGATTTTGTTTTGAATTTAAGGAGCTGGAAGGATGGCTCAGCACTTGCTGCTCTTACAGAGGACCTAGAATTGGCTGCCAGTGCCTACATAGCCACTTAGAACCATCTAAAACTCCAGAGCCAGGGGATCTTGCACCCTCTTCTGGCCTCTGTAAACACATAGTAACATGCAGACAGAACACCCACTTAAAATAGAAACAATATCTTACCACTTTTCTACTGATCAACTTTTAGACAAGAATGTGAGATGGTAGACATTAGGAACTTTTATTGCATTTGCATGTATGTATGTATGTGTGCACGCATATGCACGTCATGGCACACATGTGGAGGTCAGAGGTCAGCCTACGAATGTCAGTTCTCTCCTTCAGGCCAGCCATGGCTACTTAGTGGGACCTTTCTTGAGTGGGGGGGGGGGGGAATAAGGGAGGGAGGGAGGTGTTAGGGATGTGGCTCAGTTGGTAAAGTGCTTGCCTGTCATACACAAAGCTCCCCAAGTTCTAACCCCAAAAGCTATGTGTGGTAGTGCCTGCCTGAATTCCCAGTACTAAGAAGAGTGTAGCCGGAGGAGGATCTGGAGTCTCAAAAAAGTAACAATGTAATTCACACTTCTACTTCTGGATTATAAAAGGTTCCCAAGTAAAGAACTAGTGAACATTTTATTCTGTGCTGATACCCACCATGTCTGAGATTTCCCACAGCAAGCCCTGAGTCAAACATTCAAGCCATTTGTTTCTGTAAATAATCACAATTTCAGAAACCTGGCTCCAACCCCAACCCCCAGGCCACAGCTGCACCTACATACAGTCCTCTGTCACACATACGCCAGCAGCAGCTCTGTAAGCTCCAGGGAGTGTGTCCATCCCAGGATTTGCAGAACCAGCATAATAGTTTTCCCTAAAAGACTTGATTATTTGAGTGGAAACTTCAGGAAAGCTAGGTTCTAAAAGCAGGGATGCTGCTGACAGAATTTTGAGCATCGTCTGCCTTTATACTTTTGTACTAACAGTGTCCCTAAGAAAGCTGCTGTTTTGTGCTTGTGAATACTGGACTGTGTTCTACTCTCATCCTGAGACCCCTGCTCTTTCAAAAATGGTTGAAACACCTCATAAAGCAATTGGCTTTATCAAGACAGGGCCTCACTATGTAGTTCTGGCTGCCCTAGACCTCAGTAGACCCACCTGCTTCTGCTCTTAAGTACTGGATGGAGGTTGGGGGAAGAGAGAAGAGAATGCACACCTACAGGTATTTATGGAGGCCAAAGAGGCTGTCAAATCTTCTGTAGGTGTTGTTACAGGTAGCCATGAGCCACCCAAAATGGGTGCTGAGAATGAAAGTCGGGTTCCCTGCAAGAGAAGTAAGCACTAATACCCATTGAGCTATATAGCTCTGTAGCCTGGAATGAAGAATATTTTAAGTGGTATCTCGGATAAACAAATGGAACACAATTTGCCAGAAGCACAGGTATGGTGGGTAACTGGAAAACAGTGGCACTAAACCCCAAGACTGACTAATCCCAAACATGTCTAGGTATCGCAGCAGCAAGGGGTCCATGGCAGAAGTGAAACCAAGAACTCCAGTCCCTAGAAAACATCATTCAAGCAAGAAAGTAGGGTTCCCTAGTCAGTAACAGGAAGAAACAGAGCTGTGTGCATAGGGTACAATGTGTTGAGCAACTAGCTAGATTCAAAGATGGGAGAAAGGTCAATACTGGGGTTATGGCTTTGAGTGGTACATGGCTCACTAACACAGGGAAGAGGTCAGCAGGAGAGTGAGTTCAGGTTTAGGTGTGCGATCATCCTAGAGTCATCTAGTAGGCAGCCAGATGTACAAGGGCTTTCAGTGTGTCCAGAGGCTGAGGTTGGACTTAGAGGTTTAGAAGCACGCAGGAGAAGTGCGTGTAAACATGAAAAAGAGCAAAGCTGCCGCAGACTGCAAATGAATTTAGTCCACAACCTACCTCCCAATGCTGGGGTCAGGCTCCAACAACCCCACTAGTTCTAAGTGGAAGACCATAAGGTGGCCTCTGGCAGTGTGTAAGTTGAGTTCTACCCTTAGACTATACTAACTAGATGCCCACAGGAGCCTCTCAGTTGTGAGTCAAATGTATCTCCAGATACTGCCTGACTAGGTTCCAACAGCACTAACAAAGGACAGTTGTTGAATAGACCTTTTTGGTTTGGCCTTTTGTTTTGTAGCCCAATGTGGCTGGCCTGGAACTCAACAGTGTATACCAAAATACCCCCTGCCTCCAGAGTGCTGGAATGGTGTGGTACCTGGCTGGTACGGTGTTAGAGAAAGGGGGTTATTTTTATTTTATTCACAAATAATCTTGCCTTCGATAGGGTTATATATCACAACCATGCTTAGGTAAGCCCTAGTGCTTCTCTGTGAAAACATGAGCTACATTTAGTAGTTCCTGATGTATTAGACCCTGATCACCTCCACCTGGTGGTAAGAGTTCATGAGGCAAGGATAGTAATAAAGGGTTTGGTAACATGTCCCCAGTTACATACTGATCAGACCCAGATTAGAATCTGACCTTAAGTGTCCTGGCTCCTGAAACCACATTTTAACCCTTTAGCCACCAGAGCTAGAAGAGGTTGATTCCATTTCATTCAATCATTCCTATTAAAATGTATCCCAGCATTTGGTTCAAGCTCAGCAATTTGAGTTCAAATATTTACTGAATTGGTATCACTTCTGACTTAACTCTGAAATAGGCTTTTCTCAGACTTGCACTGAGGTATTAAGACACTAGCAGCTTGCACATAACAAGTTAAGAGACCAAGGGAAGAAAACCATCTCCCATTTTGACAGGAATAAGCAGTCCTGACTTGTCATTGTTAATTCTAACTTTGATACCACTGCACACCTAGTAAAGCAAGCTTACCGGACTAGCCCACTGCCATAACCTATCCACAACACCTCAAGGATGGAGTAATGGAATAGAAACAAACTAAGAATGTAGGTAGGATTTCTGCAGTGAACAAGTTTAAGCATCACCATGAGCTAGAATAACACGGAAGTTTTTCTAAACATTAGGTAGACACTTTAAAAAAATGTTTCTTTACTCAATTATGTTTGGGGTTTTGGGGGAGCGGGCTGTTGGAGTAATGGCTCAGTAGTGTGTGCTTGTTGCCCTTGCAAAGAACCCGAGTTTAGTTCCCAACACTTACATGGCAGTTCACAACCATTTGTAATCCAATTCCAAGGATTTCCATGGGTATCACACACATGGTACACATGCATACATGCAGGCCATACACTCATACACATAAAACTGTTTAGGGAGTTAGATATGTGGCTCCAGAGTAAAGCACTTCTCTGGCATGTAAAAGCTCCTAAGCTACACCACTGATGTCAAGCACTGTTAACATAGAACATAATTCAGCCAATGCCCTTATGTATTTTTGTAGGCTCAAATTAGTATCAGAATACTTAACTTGAATACCTACCTCAGGGCAGGCAACCATCATTCACAAAAGATAAAATATTGAACCTGGGAGAGATGGCATTTCACGGATATCAGTAGGCTTTAAAGGGAATTAGAATGGAGGAGAACCCACAAGACGACTTGAAGTCTGCAACAGACACACTTGCACTTCTAAATGTGTCAATAGGGGCTAAGGAGAGAGGCTGTAATACAAAATTAGTGAATGATAAAAAGTTCCCATGTAGAAATATCAGTAAACCTTTGAAAAGCTTCTAACTCTGCTTTTCAACAAATCCTAACATGGACTTGAGCTTCAGGGAGCAGGGAGTAGTGTTCTGCTCTAGATTGTGCCCTCTTCAGAGCAGCTCAATTATATTCATTCTGGGTAAGGGTGGATTATCAGGCTAATCATAAAATCTCTGCATTGCTACACTGATGTGTACCCAAATGTTTATAAACTAATTTTTAAATCAACTAATTTTGCTTTGTCTTTTTAGCTCA
This sequence comes from Rhynchomys soricoides, assembly GCA_019843965.1. Taxonomy (NCBI): domain Eukaryota; kingdom Metazoa; phylum Chordata; class Mammalia; order Rodentia; family Muridae; genus Rhynchomys; species Rhynchomys soricoides. Next base: position 5,077,979 of record JADRCH010000097.1, on the reverse strand, counting down.
TTTGAAGACTATGAATCAGATGAACCTGTGTCTCCCTCTGAACTTGGAAACAAGGGCAATAAAATAGTAACTTCAAGCCTTTCAGAGAAATGTGGAACGCTTCAGTCAGTGGATGAAGAGTAGTTGCCAATATCTACACAAACAGGATGGAGTGTAGAGATGTTCTAGTTTGTGCACTGCTTTGTAAAGGGTTTGATTCCTCCAAGTGCACTAGAAACTAAAATGCTCTAAGTCCTTCAGCACAGGAGATCCCTCCAGTTGGTTGCAAATGTGCAGAGCTCTTCCTTGGAAGTAACATACTGTCATCAATCACCTTCCAAAGTCTGCAGTCGGCGCTCTACACCCCTCAGTGTATGGAGGCTCTCTTGGAAACAAGGCCACACACAGTTCTCTGCACAGAAGCAGAAGCTGCCTCAGTATTGGCCAGCTTCCCTGGGGTACCTCAGGCTCCTAGAGAACCTACAAGAAAACTTCACTTGCAGAAAACTTGAGTCAAAAATTCTGGAACTTGAAAAGGGCCTCTAGAACTGGCTTTGTCCTAATAACAAAAGCACTGCCAAAACATCTCAGAAACTACTCCTATGTACTGGAGTTCAGGGACCTTGAACTTACCTGGTTTAATTAACTTCACCATGAACTGCCAAACTGCTAAGTCACTTTACACTCTCAGGTATTGTAAACAACCACTGGGCCCTTCCAGCTTTGCTGGCAAGCTCTGGCAGCCTCTGCATCTGACTGTGGACCTTGTACAAAAATCTCATGAAAAATTTTCTGAAAATGAAGACAAGTACAGAATTTGGCACTTGCTACCATTTGCAGACAATTATTGGATGATGTATTAATCTACAAATTAATGACCTATCTTCATTTCTAGCAGAAGGCTTACTTGAAGACTTAAGGAATGTGACATACCATGTAAACTTCTCACTATACATACTCCGTCCCCTCTCTTGAATACTAGACTAAGTCAAAAGTAAAAGGCACAGATTAAACAACAGTATTCCTTACTTCCTGTGAAAAATACCTACTACACCAGGTATTTCATCCACCTCATTATTATCAACCTTGAAAGAAAAACAGTGATTCTCACCCACAGTAGAAAGCCTAGAGTGGTAAATTCAGAATTCTATATTTTAAAACAGGCCACAGTGCAGCCAACCCCTACAATAAGCTTGTTGTTATCCTTTATGCTAAAAAGAAAAAAAGAAAAAGAAAAAGAAAAAACCTAAAAAGGATGGACATTTCTAAAGTCCAAGCAACTCTCTCCTCTCTGTCCTGACTTTAAAGGGTCAGAGCAGCCTCCCTTCCTCTCCATCCTAGTTCTCTTCCTAACAGAAAGGCCAAGCAGTGAAATAACCAAACCTTGGGTGATGGAAAGTCACACATGGAGAAAATGAGAATTTAAGAAATGTAGTATCAACTAATACTAGAAATTAGCAAGCCCTGCACCCCCACCTGTCCCAAGACCCTCCAGTTCCCTAAGACTTAACACCTCCCTTATAACCATGACAGATACCGGGAACTGTTATAACTAGGAGTTAACCCAGATAATTAAAGCTTGACAGTGACTAAAGTGAGGGAAAAAATTCCAAACAGACACACGCACGCACACACACCTTGGGTGGCACATGCCTAAAATCTCAGGATTTAGGTAAAGGCAGGAGACAGAGAATGCACATTGTCTATCAGCCTAAATATACTGTTTACTATAAAGCCAGCACTCAGGAGACTCGAGTGAGGAGGATCTGATCGAGGACTCAGAGTCTGAAGTCAGCATGGGCTACACACTGAAACCTTGTCTTAAAAAATTATATAATGTTGCCACCAAGGCCACCCAAGTTTAGCAGGAAGAAGAAATTATTTAACTTCAGACGAAAATACAAAAGGGTAATACTTGTTTAAAAAATGGGGGGGGCAGTTTAAAGGGTTTTATTAGCTGGGTATTCTTAAGTATTTTGAGACTTTCCCAAGAGCACAATATAAAATCCAGCTTGCTAATATCTTTAAACAGCAGGAACACAGGGCCGAGCCAATTAGACCTCACTAGCTGTACTAAAAGTGTATGCAGCTTGTACTTTATCTGTGGTGCTGGGAATCAAAACCTGGAACCATCCACTTGCTACGAAAGTACTCCGCCACCACTGCACCTCGGCCCTTTTTAAGGAACTTATTCTGCTACTTTGTTCCTCTACCCTTACTCTTGCTTTTTACTTTGATCAAAACCCATTAACACCACCCAGCTGCAGGACTATTTAATTTGGGTTACCTGAATTATACTTTATAAACAAGTGCTTCACCCTATTCCCTTCTTAGAAATGAATGCAAGGAATGTAACTTCTAAGGAACTAGGTAGGTTAGTATGTATTTGACATTTTGGTAAAGATCAAGCTAAGTATATTCCTTACTACCAAACTGGAAATGTCAAATTGTGACAATACCCGCAGGGACTTTAGAAAAGAATTATAATCTAAAGCAGTGGTTCTCAACACTCTTAATGCTGTGACCCTTTAGTACAATCCCTCACGTTGTGGTGACCCCAACCATAAAACTATTTCTTTGCTACTTCATAACTGTAATTTTGCTATTATTAATCATGATGTAAACAGCTGATATGCATTGTACAACACCTGTGAAAGGGGTTTTGACCCACAGGTTGAGAACCACTGAACTAAATATTTAATGAAAGGTGGGTTTCATAGCATAATTGCCAAGGTAATCAAACTAATAAAATTCTGTATATTTCCCTGGATCTATCTTATCTGTTACTATACTGTTCAAAATGTTCACTAAAATAAATAAATAAATAAATAAATAAATAAATAAATAAATAAGGGAAGGGCAAGAAAAAGGAAGAAAGAAAATACCAAAACTCTAACTCAGATATCATTTGCTTGGCTTTGAAAGTGTTTGAGTAGAGATGGTGCATGACTTGTTTTCCCCTTTTGCCAAACGAAATAAAGCTGTCATATGTATGAATTGTGTTCACTATACATTTTTGGTTTTAGATACAATTCATTTTTATGCCTGTAAACACAGCTGAGTTTTTGCAAAAATAACTCTTTGAAGACTTGGGAATATTATAAAGAAACTCTTAATAATACAGTCCATCAACCTGAGAGGCGATTTCCTTTAGGATACAGGGATTCTCCAGGATCAAAGGTGACTTTCACATTGTCTATATATTAAAAGGCATGTTACTGGATATCTAAAATGAGACCAGAATATTAGCTCCAGATCATATAGTGTTGAGTTTTGTGTTCTAAAAGCATTGTTACCTACAGGAAAAAAAAAAAAAAAATCTACTCATTTGTTTAATGTTTTTACTTTTCTTCAGTAAGGTTATCTTTTTTTTTTTAAAAGCAATTACACAGAACCTTTACCCTAGGACTTCATAAAGAAAATATACACTCAGTGAATCTAACCAAAAAGAAAAATTGTAAGCTCTCTAATGGCAAGGACTCAGATTACTCACAATACACCAATTTAAATGCAGTCATTTTTTTCTTGCTTATTAATTTCATATCCTGATAGATAAATCCAGTTACTTCAATAAATTCGCAGCTAAGTCATTTGTCAATATTACTTTTTAAAAAACACATGTCATAAAGAAAAACAAGATTAAAAAAACCAAGGCACTGTAATAGTACTTTCCCCCGGGCTAATACAGACCACTCAAAACATGCTATCCCAAACTCCTCAGTATTCTACAACATAGAATTAGAAAACTATCATTTATTGATAGATTTAAGGTGTAATACAGGGTTCCAAAAACGTGGCAGTGAGAATACCAGCATAAAAAAGAGAAACTTGTGCTAAAAACAACCTGAATCCACCATTGGCAATATTACAGAACAACCAAGGTCCTCACACACTCAGTCCCACTTTGTCGACATTGCCGACCTCCCATGCATCAAGAAACAAAAGTGATCAAATTTGGGAAGCAATGAGGTACTCCATGAATTTTAGGATAGCAGGAAAGTTAGGGAGATCTGCAAAATATAGCCTAATTATCCATGTGTACAATCTCATTTCTAGTCATTTCTGCAGTGATCATTAGTGAATAAAAAACAGATTTACACGATTATATAGCAGGGAATATGACTCAACACAAAAACTGTTACAAATTTCAGGTAAATACATGTTTCATAAGACACTGCTAACACTTAAAAGATTTAAATAAAATTCCAAAACTTGGTAAGCAAATAAAGACAAGACAACTAAGAAGCATTTTCCACCATTTACTCTTGTTATCAAAAATAGTTCAACTCTTCTTGCAAAACAAAAACAAAAATCGTACATACTGGACACATACAGCACATTTTTCTTCCTATGGCTTTAGCCCACCCCCGCCCCACCGAAAAGAGACCAAAAAATTTTTTTGGTTTTTTTTTTTTTTTTGTTTTTTTGTTTTTTTTTAAAAAGCCCAATGACAACAACAAAACAACTACCTGACCACATCCACAGAAAATGACACCAGGATACACTACAAAACAGGAGGTGTCATCAGCTCTGTGTCCGAAGGATTCTTCTCATGTCTTTATGAGGCGAGTAACCATCATTGAACATGCTGTGTGCCAAATCAAAACAGCTTCAACACATCAGATCTCACCAGATGGTGAATGCAGTAGAAACTGGAACTTCCCTAGCAGTATTTTTCTTAAAATAAGCACTGCCAAAGCAGCAACTCTTTGAAATCACAAGGTTCTCTCTACACCTAGTCAGTCCTTGTTTAACCTGGGCTGTGCTCTTTCAAGCAACTGACTAGACTTCCCGTCAACAGAATGTTTATCTTCCCCATAAAGTTAATAGGAAGAAGTACATTAAAACTGAAACAGTTTGTGCTTTACATGCAAGAGCATTCTAAAGAAAATCCTCCGAGCTTTAGACCTACCTAAATGCACAGGCTTCAGTAAAGGCATTTTTTAAATTAAGGCCTTGATAAAGAAGCCTTCATTTTGAACAGCACCCTAAAAAAAAGAAAAAAAAAAAAGAAAGAAAAAAAGCATATTCAAGGTAAAGCCTGTGACAAATAGGAAATAAATAAAAAAGTTGTCAATGGCATTAAGTATAATGCATAAAATCTGGGCACATTTGGGGCATTATTCCAAAATTCCTTTAAATAAAACCCAATTTTTAAATTTTTATATTTTTTAAAAATTCTGTCATGAACTATATAAATTCAATTATATTCAGAATAAAACAGCTCTTCACTTTATTTACCAAAGAGAACATTGCTCAAAGTGAAAGGACTTAGGATTTTCTCCTAGAAGTGAATCAGATAACTAGAAAAAGGGCTGAACTCATAAATATTTAAAGCATAAACAGCTTAACATGTGTGGTCTGACAATTTATTTGTTCACTTGTTTAAAAGACAGATTTCTTAAACATTCTAATGAGGGGGAATTTTCTTTCATAATACTGCTGATTTAAGAACTGCTACATACACGCCAGTAGCCAATTTTCATGATCAGAAATGGTATTACGTCAGCACAAAGGTTGAGCTGGACACATCAGCTTTTCAACAGGAGAAATATCAATGCAGCATCTGAAGGCAGCACAAAGTCTCCTGATAAACTAATGGCTACTTTTCCACAAAAAATTAGCACAATCTTTATGGACTGACTAGATACCACTTCCTTACATTTAATCATCAACTTTGATTATGCACAAAGCATGACCATAAACAATGAGGTTATTGTTATTTCCTTGCCAAAGTTCATTTTGTATAAATCAGTTGCATCAGCATTTGTTCTCAAACTATGAGGTTCTGTAAGAACTAAGAACATATAGTTGTAGGGTTACTCCTCCATTATCTGCAAACTATTTCCCCGACACTAACACATATAACTTAGCAATGAAAACACTTGATACAAGTGATCTATATGCAGGAGCTCCGGCAAGTTAAACCAACAGAACCATAGCTGCCGTAAAGCTGTAGCTATTGCCTACCAAGGAGTAGGTTTAAAGACCCACTGACTTAACAGTCGAATCTCATATCTAGAGCTTCATCCAAACTTTTATCATCATGTGTACTGGCAGCTAAAAATGTCGTTACGGGGGACCCTGTGACATTAATTACACTGGTGCTGGTACTTGCGTTACGCACAGCAATGCTAGTCACATTAATGCCCAAAGTGAGCCTGGTCTGCTCCAAGGCCTTTTCTGGCACCGCAAATGCCTCCAGCTTCTTCTCGCCATTGGCCATATAGGAGTTTTGGCAGCCACGGCATATACAATCTAAGCAGGCTTTCCGGTTAGAGTAGCAAGGGCAGCGTTGGCCGCGGCATGTAAGAACACTTGGATTTTGAGTAGCACGCCCACATTTACAGCCTTTCTTTTCCTGGGGCTTTTTGTACACAGTCTTGGTAGGGCTTCCTGGCATAAAATGATGACTAGGAATCTTTTCCTTTACTGCTTTGTCTTTTTTAAGAATACCTGGCTTAGATTTAGAGTGGGATTTCTTGGATCCATGTTCATGACTCTTTTTCATGCTTTTAGTAGATAAAAGTACAGTCTTGCTGATCTTGGGTGTCGTGCCTCCATTGGGAACAGTTGCTATAGGTTGGAGAGAGATTTTGCTTTCCCGCTTCACCGTCACAGGAGCAGATGCCCCCAGTGTTGGGCCTCGGATAATGGTAGAAATTGGAAGTGGCTGAACTTTCTCACTGTCACTTTCAGATCTGGATCGTTTTCGATTCAACTTTGCTACCTTCGGAGTTGCTGCTGTACATGATAACCCGTGAAGTGCAGGGCTGGTAGACATGAAAACATTATGGCTAAGAGACTGGGAAGAAAGCTGCAAAAAAGGTCCATTAGATACAGTGGCTTCCAAGTTTGGCTGCAAATTAGGACAGCAAACTTCTGTATTTGAAACAGTTTCTAAGCTGCGGAGTACTTCCTCAACACTCAGCAACAGAGAGTCACCAGGCTTTATATCTTCACTGAAACTACAGATATCAATACCTGTGGAGCATAAGTCAGTGGCCACCGTGTCACAGACAGGTGGCAGGCTGTCAGACAGATCCTCAGTTTTTATATCAACAGTATTACACACATCAATTGTATTTGGATGTTCAGGTGAAGGGATATTTATACCAAATCTATCTATTGAAAGCCCATTGTAAGTAGGCAAGCCATTGATAACAGAACTGCCAATGGCAATGCTGAGGGTGCTCTCAGACATTGGAGATAAGCTACCTTGAGGATCAGCTGTGGGTTCTGACGTTGAAGGTAAAGGGGAATGTGTCAAACACAGAGTGAAGGATGAATCTGAAGGTTTCTCTGTCTCCTCACAAAACAATGATCCATCATTAAGCAAAGCCAAAATATCAGAAGAACAGTCAACTGCTTCTATTATATCCCGTGCCAATGTTGTCTGGGTTATATATTCACACAGTTTCTTGTAGCAATTCACTAGGATGCTTAACTGCTTGTTTTCCTCAAACTGCTCATAGTCTTTGCACCAGCTACATGAAGGTTTCATCATCATTTTCTTGCCTTTACAAGTTTTGCAGACATAGTGTTGGCAGGTGGAGTTGGTGGGTGCAATAGGATCTTGAAGCAAATGTCCTAAGGGGAGGAGGAGGAAAGCACAGATTTTAGCAAAACTAATATACAGTTTCATATAACGGAGTTCAAATATTACTCTCTTCAACTGAAATCGGTTAAACTCACTAGCCTGGAGGGGAGGGTAAACAGAGGTAACTGGAGAAACTGTCAACATCTTACTTCATTTCTGTAACACAGTCTCCATTCCATTATCTCAAATCACAGTCTTCCTGGTTTTGGTCTTGCCCACAAAATGTTGGCAACAACCTTCTTAGGTCTTCTCTCCAAAAGCTAGCAGGAGGTAAAGTGTGGTGGTGAAGTGTAGGCTTAAAACCCCTGAGGCCCCAAACTAATGCAACAGAATAGACAACGTATTGAACAGAATTGGTACAAATGTAATTTCAACCAGTAATTACATATACGAGTCATAAGATCAAAATGTAAACTACAATGGAGTAAGGGCTCATTCATTAAAAGAAAGGGAGTTTTATTCAATTCAAAATCTTGCACAAGGAATAAAACATAAAAACAAAATAAAAGGGGAAATGTAAGCCAGACATAATGGTGCACATCTTTAATCCCAGCACTCAAGAGGCAGAGGAAGTTGACTCTCTCTGTAAGTTCAAGGACAGCATAGTGAACTCCAGGGCAGCCAAGGACTATATAGAGACCCTGACTCAAAAGATCAAGGTCGGGGTTGGTGGGAGAGACTTGTGCACCACCATGCCTGGCTCAATAGATTTTTTTTTCAAGTTAACAACCTCCCTCTAAAACACAGACATGGTCCATTATGTTTAAACTTATTACAATAAAGAAAAACAGAAGTAATACTGGACGGCAGAACTCAAAAGAACTGTTATATTATAAACCATAGGTGTCCTCAATACGGCAGCAGATTATGAAAGTGAAAGTGGGGCTGGGGACTTGGCTCAGCTGGTAAGGGCACTGGCTAACAACATGTCCAGCACAAGCATGAGGTGCTGCATGCCAATCCCCAGAAACCACATTAACAAGCTGGTTGTAGTGGCACACTTGTGAGACTTTAGCAGCAGAGGGCAGAATAGTGGGGAGGACCACTGGAGCTCACTGGCTCTCAGCTCCAGGTTCAGTGAGAGACTACATTTCAATGATAAAGCATGGTAATAGAACAGGACATCTGATGTCCTCTCCTACAGCCTCTGCACACACATTATGTGCACACATAGTGTGCACACACTACACAAACACACATATGGTAAAAATGATCTCCCAACTTGAGACAGCTATCAAATTATAAATGACCTATACGTAAGAACAATAGAAAGGTAGACTCAGCCCTCCATTCCTTATTCCCCTCAAAGAAGCAACTGTTTCTTAGCTCCCAATTCAAATGGTTCACAGTTGACCCAAAAGAGTCCCACCCACCTTCTAAATTGTATACACACCTCCCCGCAAAAAAATTCTCTGCAATAAAAATTGAAAAGAAATTGAAAGAAATCAAGATAATGTCCAAATATCTTTAAAATTAAACATACACCTAAAGTAATCAGTAAGTCAAAAACATAAGAGAAATTAGAAAGCATTTCCTGAGCAAAAACAGAAACAAATCAACATTTAGGAGACCTGTGTTTAGAGGGAAGAGTTTCTATTGAACCAAGCATGGTGGTACATACACACTTGTAATCTTAGCTACTTACGAAACTGAGGCAGAAGGATAAATTAAGCCTAGAAGTTTACCACCAGCCTGGACAACATAGTATCTCAATGAAATCTGTATCAGAAAACTGAGTTAAAGCCGGGCAGTGGTGGCACAAGCCTTTAATCCCAGTACTTGGGAGGCAGAGACAGGCGGATTTCTGAGTTTGAGGCTAGCCTGATCTACAGAGTGAGTTCCAGGACAGCCAGGGCTACTCAGAGAAACCCTGTCTCGAAAATAAAGAAAGAAAAAGAAAAAAAGAAAGACAGAAAACTGAGCTGGTTTCAACAAGCCCTTTCTCCTTTCACTGTACTAGGACAGCCAGAGTGTACACAGGGATAAAAATGAAGACCAGAAAAGGAAAAGGGATCAATCTGTAGCTCAAGGCTAGCCTGTTAGAAAGCAAGACCTTGTTGCAAAGATAAATTTAAATTTGCCAAAGAGGAAAAAATAACCAACAAAACCAGAAATAAAAGATATCAGAATATCTCACTAGTGTGCTACAGAAATTTAAAGAGCTGAAGAAATGCCCTGAACAACTTTATGTCAGCAAATAAATCAGCTTGAACAAATTCTTAGATAATGACTGAAACTGACATAAAGATTAGAAATTTGAAGAGACACAATCCAAATAACATTATAAAATATAAACTGAAGATCTTAAGAAAACTCTAAAACAAACTGACCCTGGTTTCTATTGTTCTGTATGTCTGACTGTCCTCGCACACACTGTGGAAGCCAGAAGTCCACATGAGGTACCTTCCTATCACTCTCCACTGGGCCATCAGACTGTCTCCATACCACCGGTGCTGGGCTTAGACTGGCACCTTCAATCACGCTTGCTTAGGAAGCACTTCACCCACTCTGCCATCTCCCTGACACCTTTATTTTTAATTTTTAAATAAGTAACACCAAAAATTTCTAAAAAAAAAAAAAAAAAATGAAGCCCCATGGTATTAAGGCCATATACAGGAAATAATGATCATCGCCATCAAGGACAAGACACAACCAAACCCTTTCAGTTTATTACATGTATCTCCAGCAAACTAAAACTACCTGCTTTAACCTAAACAGTTACACTTGAGGTCCTTAAGTAGGGTCGGGGGGGGGGGGGGGAACCTAGGTATTCAGATTGAAAAAGAAGACGTAGACCTGTCTAAGCTGTTAAATACCCCATATCTGTACCTGGAATCTACATGTATTTCCAAGAAAGCTGTACACAGACCTCTTAGGGCCAATGAGTTTGGGAAAAGCACAACAAAGCATTGTATAATTGTATGTTGTGTTTCTATGCATTACCAATGAACTCTCAGTAATTTATATTTCCGAATACTTCTACATAAAACAGCAGCACCAAGAAGATATTTTAAATATTTAGGAGGAAAAATATTTAGAAATACTTATATACGGATCTCTCTCTCTCTCTCTCTCTCTCTCTCACACACACACACACACACACACACACACACACACACACACACACAGGTAATCTCAGCACTTGGAGGGCAGAAGCAAGAGTTTCAGGACAACCTGAGGTGCATTATATAAAGGGCCATGGTCTTCAAAAAAAAAAAAAAAAGTACTAAGAGCTAGGGTTCTTGCTCACGGCTTCCCTGGAGTGTGCAACCTCTAAATTCAAGACCCAAAACAACAAAGAATGCACACAGACGTATTCATAGTCAACCTACACCAGTAACACAGTTGTTTGTTCAGAAAGCAAATCAACTCACCTGGCTGAAGCTCAGTCTTTTTGATTACTCATTTGATTACCCATTCTAACAAAAACTATTCTAGGCCGGGCAGTGGTGGTGCACGCCTTTAATCCCAGCACTCGGGAGGCAGAGGCAGGCAGATTTCTGAGTTCGAGGCCAGCCTGGTCTACAGAGTGAGTTCCAGGACAGCCAGGACTACACAGAGAAACCTTGTCTTGGAAAAAAACAAAACAAAAAAAGATAAAAACTATTCTAATCAGATTACTAGGGGAAACTAAGGTGGGGAAGCAGAGAGGGACAGACCGACAGATGGACACAGAGACACACATGCACACACAACTGACAAGCACTTAATACACTTAAATGTCAATGGCTCCTGAGAACACTGGATCTGGAAACAGTAACAACCATACAACAAAACCTACAATGGCAAACAGTACTAAACTAAAATACCAACAACTTATACATGAACACAACAAAAAGGCTAATCAAATCTCACACCTTTAATCCCAAAACTCAGGAAGCAGAGGCAGGTTCTTAAAAACAGATGAGTATCTAAAACAAAATCTCCTCTTTTTACTGCACTCCTTTATTCCTTTGGAATCTTTACGGCTTTTTTTCTAGTGTAAAAACTTGGCACCATGGTAAAAAAAACCCTCAGGTGTCTGTATCTTCTGTGGTCTCTGGTCTACTGCATTGGGTCATGGATCTGTTGGTGCTGTGCTGTTTTACTACTGCTGCTCTGCAGTAGAATCTGAAATCAAGTACTGTGACACCTCCAGTGTTCCTCTGACTAGTATTTCTCTGTGAATTTTACAGTTTTTAAAATAGTTCTGTGAAGAATGTCATTAGGATTTTGATGAGAATTATAATGAATTTCTACATGCTTTTGGTAATAACGCCTTTAGAATGTCTTAAAAGAGAGGGACAAGTATACATTTATACTTTGGAAAGAATAAAGCCATCCAGATTGTTCATCTCCATTCCACTTCCTATCAGGGCCTTTCCCACAGCTCTGAGATCTGCCCATCCACCCTCTAAGTTTTATCCACTTGACCATTGCACTAATAGTTCAAATCCCTGTCGTTTCTCTCTGGGAACTAAATGTCTTCTTATATATCTCCTCGCTTCAACTTCACCCAGCCCAATTAATTCATCTGCTGTTCTGCCAAGGAGTTACTGTTCTAAAATATGACCCTGACTGCAGGCTTATCCTTCGAAAGCCTACCACCTGCCTTCAAACCTCAAGCCTTTCACCTCCCACCCCCAAATACCAGCACACTTGTGTCCCATCCACACGCACACTAACCCTCAGGAAATACGCACTGTTTACTTTGTTTGCATTCTTCCTACAGTGTCTTCCCTTCAACTCCAATATGGCCTCCACAGGCAGCCTTCCTCGCCTTTACCCTCAGTGCTCCCTCTTAGAGCAGTGACTGCATTATAGTCCCTCTGCTCACTAGGCCTTGCTCAAAGGACAGAATTTTTTTTTCAGACTTTGTATAATAGTTGGCAATAAGCTGGTATCTAATATAAGAACAATGACAAAATCAAAAAACATTAGGCTTGTGACTAACCATGGAAATCACTTGTTCCTATAGTCTCATTTTAATCAAAATGGATTTTCATGGAGTACATAGCCAGGTACTAGCAATAAAAAATTAAAGCTGAGTCTATAAAACTCCCAACCTAGTGTTTGATTCATCCATGTCCTCCCCTAGTCTCCAACAGGCTGTCTTCAAACTCACATGCTAAGAGCATGAAATTTAAAATTTCTGAAATTTTCTTGTGCCCACCTCTCAAGTACCAGGATTGCAGGCATGTACCACTATGCCTGCCTTAAAAAAGTGCTGGAGAATCACAAAGTTTCACATACTTAGCTAAGCAAGCACTCTTTACCAGCTGAGCTGCATTCCTAGCCCTTTAATCTAGAGTTATTTTTGCTTATCCAACATCATCTTTGCTTCTGCTACTAAATCTGTAGCAATCACTGACAGAATGTTAGCTTATTTCCACATTGATTATAAAAGAATTTTTTTTGATTACTAAAAGTTGAACAACAGACAGAATGAATAGTCAACTACAAGGCATAAGGTTTTGTTTTACTGGGCAGAGAGAAGCAGACATAGGTATTAGACATAAGTGGACAATGACTGCAGCAGGAAAAATCCAAGGAAGAGGACAGACTCTCAACAAGTATGTAAAGGGCAGGTTGGCCCTAAGGCTCAGAAACTTGAGCTACAGAGTCCTGCCTGGATTCTTTATGATACCAATTTCTGAAGCTAATACTTCATACGAGCATTTGTGGTGGTTTGAGGAAAAACGACCCCCATATATTTGAATGCTTAGTCATTAGGGAATAGTTCAACTTAAGAAGGATTAGGAGGTATGGCCTTGTTGAAGGAAGTTACGTCACTGGGGGGTGGACTTTGAGGATTCAAAAGCTCAAGCCAGGCCCAGTGTCAGTCTCTCTCTCCACCCATGGATTAGGATGTAGCTCTTAGCTACTTCTCTAGCACCATGCTTGCCAGTTGCCATGCTCCCTGCCATGATGATAATGGAATAAACCTCGGAATCTGTAAGCCAGCTCCAATGGTGCTTGCTTTTCTAAGAGTTGTCTTGGGTGTGTCTTTATACCATACAACAGTGACTACAGCATATGTGGGAGGCAGAATTACCTTCTCTCCAAAAGAGCCCAATAAGGAACAAAGATCAACCTCCACATCATTTGACAACATCTGAAATCTCTGCTGAAACTGCTTGTGTATAGTGTATAGCATTTTACCATAAATGATAGCATTTTAGATAGCCTAGATTATATACAAAATTGATCAATGTGTAAAACATATAATCACTTATATTGGAACAATAAATCAAACTGACAAATCTAAGCAAGCCTCGTTACAGCCCTAGCCCTCTTGAGGTATTAAAATAAGGTACAACACTGACTCTTACTCATAAACCACTCAGCATACATTCTTATTCTAGTGATATGAAATCATGTATTAAGGACTGAAAGAGCGGGCAGTGGTGGCACACGCCTTTAATCCCAGCACTTGGGAGGCAGAGGAAGGCGGATTTCTGAGTTCGAGGCCAGCCTGGTCTACAGAGTGAGTTCCAGGATAGCCAGGGATATACAGAGAAACCGTGTCTTGGAAGAAAAAAAAAAAAAAAAAAAGACTGAAAAGAAGGGCTGGAGAGATGGCTCAGCGACTAAGAGCACCGACTGCTCTTCTGAAGGTCCTGAGATCAAATCCCAGCAACCACATGGTGGACCACAACCATCCGTAATGAGATCTGATGCCCTCTACTGGGGTGTCTGAAGACAGCTACAGTGCACTTACATATAATTAATTAATTAATTAATTAATAAGACTGAAAAAAGCCAAGCATTGTGCCTCACGCTTATAATGAGCACCAGGGAGGCTGAGACAGAAAGTATTGTGTATTTGAGGGCAGCCTTTTATTACACAGTGAATTCCAGGCCCGGCTGGGCTACAGAAACCCATGGGTCTCAAACAAACAGCCAGGTCTAGTGGAACACATTTGTAATCCCAACACTTGTGAGGTTGAAGCAAGATCAGGAGTTTGCCTGGATTACATAGCAAGACCCTGTTCTCAATCAATCATCCATCCATGATGAGTAAATATATTTTTCCCAAATCAAAAGTCTGCAACAGGATTATAATAAATCTTTTGCAATCAATCTAGTAATCTAGATATCTTTATTTTTTTTCCTTTTTCAAAATGAAGAATTAATTGCTTAGGTGTCCAGGATGTTAGGCATGTCTCCTGGTTGCATACATCTCTGCAGTGGAAAAAGCGAAAAGATCAACCTTCTACTTAGATCCTATTTGGAAAACGAAACAAAATCATTTTTCCTTCTTTCTCTATCACTTATGTAAATAATTCCCATAGCCCAGTTATATGCCATGCTTTGTGCTAGAACCTGCCAGTCTATCATTTAAGAAAGTATTTATTGCCTGGGGTTGGAAAGATGGCTCAACAATTAAGAATTCTGGCTGCTCTTGCAGAGAACCTGGGATCAACTCCCAACACCCACAGGATAGCTCACAACTGTCTGTACGTCCAGTTCCAGAGCATCCAACACCCTCACACAGATATGCATGCAGGCCAAACACCAATGTACATAAAATAAAATCATTTTTAAAAGATAAAGAAAAAGAAAGTGTTTTTCAGGCCCTTTTTTTCCCTAACTTTGAAATATAGAACCAAAAGTATACTCCAAATTAAAGAAATAGAGTTTCCAAACAATAAGGAGATCTTCTTTTAAAAAGATTATTTTTTCAGCCAGGCTATGGTGGTACAGTTACTCCCAGCACTCTGTAGGCAGAGGCAGGTAAATCTCTACATTCAAGGCCAACCTGGTCTGCTAAGAGAGTTCCAGGAGATCCAGGGCTACACAGAAAATCTTGTTTCAAAACACAAAAAGAAAAAACTTATTAGTGCAAACATGCCTGCAAGAGCTCACCTTGGCCAAGAGGGCATCAGATTCTCTAAACCCAGAGTTAAAAGCAGTTAAGAGCAGCCCAATGTGGCCACTGAAAACCAAACTCAGGGTCTTGAGAAGAGTGGTATTTGCTCTTAACTGTTCAGCCATCTCTCTAGCCTAGAATATCATCTTGATAAAAATGCATGAAGAACCACTAAGAAAACGTGACTGCACAATAAAAAGATCCCGTGTAATAGAGCAAATAAGAAGAAATCTATTAAATGTTCTTCAACAAAGTAGTCATCTTTACAAGTTTATTTCCATTCTAACAAAACCGCGCTTAATACAGTTTTTGCAGGCATATGTTGAAGTCTAAACCTCTTTAAAGGTGTTTCAGGAGGCAAAATGTTTAACTATGGAGCTGCTGTATAAATAATAAAAAGACCAAGGAGATGACTCTGGTCAAAACGTTAGCCCCATAAAGTCCAAAGTTCAGGTTCCCCAAAAAACAAGAGCCAGGGGAGCCTAATGGCCAGTATTACAGGAGGACAAGGGATTCCCCAGGGAATGTTAGCTAGCTAGACTGAAGAGCAATCTGACCTTCACATGCATAAACACTGAGACCTGCATACATGTGTATCATGTACACACATGCACTTCTATCACACACATAGTTGCCAATAAAATTGAAATTAAATAAAATTAGGCTGTGTATGATGGTGTACACCTTTGATCCCAGCACTTGGGAAGCAGAGGCAGATAGATGGGCCTCTATGAGTTTGAAGCTAGCCTGGTCTACATAGAGAGTTCCAGGACAGCCAGGGCTAGGTAGAGAAACCCTGACCCAAAAAATAAATAAATAAATAAATAAATAAATAAATAAATAAATAAAAAACTCAGGCCAAGCATACTAGCAGATTATCTTTAATCTAAAACTCCAGATGCAGTGGTCGGCACATCTGAGTTGAGGCCAGCCTGGTACACACACAGTTCCAAAACAACCAACTAGGGCTACACTGAGAAACCCTATCTCAAAAAATAAACTCAACTAAATAAATAATGAGACTAGAGAATCCACATAAAACATTGTTACTCTTGACATTCCCAAGGCCAGCTTTGTTTTTAAATTGCTGATTAAGCAGCACTTGGAATCTGTTAAACTTATGCCCACCCAATTTATTCTAATGGCTTACCACAAGGCAAATAAATGCCTCAAAACATTAAATAAAAACTAGTAATAAAACTAAGGTTTTTAGAAATTATTAGATCTCCAATGAAATAATCAAGCAGAGATGTTCAGAGCGGCATTAACCCCTTCAGCCATCACTAACCACAACCCTGAAACCCATTTCTTTATAGCATCTAACACAGTTACGGTGATAACAGAACACTATGAGTTTTAAAATATTAAAGTAAGGAAGACGACAGTCACTAAAAATGATGACCGAGTATTTTGATCACCTGACCAAGTTGGGGAAAGAGGGCTCAACTTGTGATCTCCTCCAACAGGTGGACTCTACAAAGCAAACAACAACAACAACAACAACAACAACAACAACAAACCACCTCAAAGTAATTTTGGTTGGTTTTTCTTTGTTGTTGTTGTTTTGGGGGGGGGGTTGATTCAGCCCCAAGTAATTATTTTTATGTTCAATATACATCATCACTTTAAATAACTAGGTACTACTGTATTGAGAGACTAGTGTTGGCTACATACATGCCAGTTTGTCAAAGGATTATGGACAAAGAAAAAGAACAGTTCAGCACTACAATTTTACTTGTTACTGAAGCCAAATTATTTACTGGCATCTGAATATCAAACCACAGAGTGTAACTAAAATTATGACAAAATACATTCTGGTACTCAAGGTAGTTAAGTTAAATCAATAGTTTATAAGGTAAGTCTCCACAGCAATTAATTTATTTTTAAAAGCCGACACCACAGATAGTTAAATGGATGATGTATAACTACTCAAGCTCCCAACACTTCATAAACAAGTCATGATTCGTTTACTATTCTAGCAAGAACTACAGAAGACTCCCAGGTATCGTTTATCTCAGTAACAAATGGGACTTTTATAGTGCTTGTAGTTGAGCACATCTGCACTATTCCACCATTTTCATATTTTAGCAAAGCAATACTTTTTCATTTAACCACTGACAATAAGACAATATATGCTAGTCCATTATACACAATTAAAATGATGCACACCTGAATAATCACTCACTCAATTTTCATCTGTACCTTACAATCCGTTGTTCCACTACATCAGGAGGTTTGCCTTCTCACACTCCTAGTTTTGTCTGTCTTAAGACGACAGTGTCTCACTATGCAGTCCTGGCTGGCCTGGACCTAGCTATGAGGACCAGACGGACCTTGAATTCTTGAGATTAAAGGTGTGCAACCACTCTTGCTTTACTGCCCTCTCTTAACTACATCAGCGTCTTTCAACCCAGATCGTTACACTTATGGAGAAGCTTGGTTCCCACAGCACTGCTCCAATGACTGGTGCATACACCATTTTAAAGGTATACTACTAATTAAAGGCAACTACTAACCTCAAACAATATGCCCAGCACTGCTCGGCTGTCACCTGTCATACTCCAGAGCTGATGCAGCCTCTGGGCATGGGGCCAAATATGTGCATTTTTAGAAAAGTTCTCCCAAATTCTAATAAGCAAACAAGTTTAGAAACCATTAATGACATAGCCTTGTTTTTGTTCTTTGCATAAAAACCTTCACAGAAACAAGAA
The DNA here is from genome assembly GCA_019843965.1 of Rhynchomys soricoides. NCBI lineage: Eukaryota > Metazoa > Chordata > Mammalia > Rodentia > Muridae > Rhynchomys > Rhynchomys soricoides. Next base: position 5,059,837 of record JADRCH010000097.1, on the reverse strand, counting down.
TTCCCGGAGATCTTTCTGAGCAAGTCATCAATGAAATAGAAAATATGATTATGATTAAATGTTTTTTAAGAAAAAAAAAAACTAGTCCATATTTGAAGGACCATAATACACAATTCAGTAACAAAACATACAAATATTTTACTTCCCTCTAACAAGAATATTTTGTTTATTTTCCCTAAATTCTGCTTTTAAAAATGTGCAGTGACTGGGGAGAAGGGGGGTAGTGGAGAAGGCTCAACAGCTTAAAGCACTTGTTGTTCTTGCCAAGAACTTGGATTTGGTTCCCAGCGCCCAAAACCAGTTTACAACAGTCTATAACCCAGTTCCAGGGCATGACACCCACTTTTGGTCTCATGGGCACCGGGCACACAAGCAATACACATACGCACATGCAGGAATGTATATTCAATTCATGTAAAATTTAAAACATGTCTTTTAATGTTTGGGGGATTGGTGAGACTCAGTGAGAACAGAGCTTGCCACACAGTGTAAGGACACTGAAGGACAGAGGAGTCACTGGAGCTGGCCAGCTAGCCTAACAGAAAATCAGCAAACTTACAGGTCAAGAGACCTGTCTCAAGAGAGTAAAGTTAAGAATACAACAGAATGCCCAATTGCCTCCGATTTCACCTACATCAGCAGAGATACTATCTCCATAGGTCTTAAAAAGAAAAAGGACAAAAAATCAGAGCCAAGCATAGTGGCACACAGAATCTCATAACACAGGAGGGACTGGGCATTCAGGGCCAGATATGGCTAAATAATGTGTGTGAGACAAAAAGGACAAAAGGGGGGAGGGTGTCGAGACAAAGTTTTCCTAGAACTTGCTCTGTAGACTACACTGGTTTTAGAACTCACACTCACTTACCTCTGTCTCCCAAATGCTGGGATTAAAGGTATGAGTGAGCAACCACTACCCAGCAACTAATCTTGTTTATAAATTCATAAACAGCTACATAAACAAACTAAAATAAAAACTTAAAAATAGTGACCATTTTATGTTTTTATTACCACAGGCTTCAGAACTGTAAACACTTCAAATATTACACTGTAAACATAGCCTTTATTTTTTTCAAAGTATAAATGCATACTAAGCAGCACTTCCCCCCTTCTCTTAAGGCATTTTTAAAGGCGTTATTACCAAAAGCATGTAGAAATTCATTATAATTCTCATCAAAATCCTAATGACATTCTTCACAGAACTATTTTAAAAACTGTAAAATTGACAGAGAAATACTAGTCAGAGGAACACTGGAAGTGTCACAGTACTTGATTTCAGATTCTACTGCAGAGCAGCAGTAGTAAAACAGCACAGCACCAACAGATCCATGACCCAATGCAGTAGACCAGAGACCACAGAAGATACAGACACCTGAGGGTTTTTTAACCATGGTGCCAAGTTTTTACACTAGAAAAAAAGCTTCAGGGAAACTAGGTAACCAGAATTAAGCTGTAGGTAGACTTAAGCTGTAGCCCACCTGCACAAAAAAAATAAATTCTAAATGGACCAATATCTTCATGTAAGACCCAAAACATTTCTAGGAACTACACACTGGGAGAATACACTTCAAGATACAGGCATAAGTAAGATGAGATACACACACACACACATATCTGAAATTGACAAAAGCTTAAGAACATTTGTAACACAGTAAAATTTTACAAAGATCACCGGGCAGTGGTGGCGCACGCCTTTAATCCCAGCACTCGGGAGGCAGAGGCAGGCAGATTTCTGAGTTCGAGGCCAGCCTGGTCTACAGAGTGAGTTTCAGGACAGCCAGGGCTATACAGAGAAACCCTATCTCGGAAAAAAAAATTTTTTTTTTGCAAAGGTCATACAGTATCTAGCATCTAGTCAAACTCACCACATATACAAAACATAAAAATATGACACAATGAGAAGAAAAACCAATCTCGAGCAACAAATCCAAACATGAAAGACAATAGAATAAACATAACACTAGGGGAGGAAAGACTATGTTCCATTGTTCCAAAGTGTTTAATATACCTAATAGTAGAGCTTCAAAAAACCTGAGACAAGAACAGCTAATACCCTAAAGACAATCAGAAAGCACTAGTAACAAATTTCAGTGCTCAGTAACTGGGGAAACCAAAATCAATAAAGCACAGAGAGGGTCTGAACACTATTAACCAACTTTTGTGAAGATGTTTTAACTGACTAGGAAAAAAAGAGTGTTCTCTGGCCAACAGATCGATAAGCAATTCTTTCTCTTATCCAAGTAACAAGGTTCCACGAACTAATTCAGGTTCCAACATTAGAAATGTTATGGATCTAGTGTCAAGAGCACACACACTTCCTTCTTCTGGATTACAAACCCAACTACTTGCAAGATGAGTCAAGTGAGGTGAGGGGGGTGTGGTGTGGTAACAAAGGCTGGATGTGACTTAGAACAAACAAGGAGGGCATACTCCCACAGTCAAGAAGGGGGACCCCTTAGACTCCATCCAGTGGTGCTTTAACGTGAAAAACATGCTACCATGGCATGGTCTAAATGCTTTCCAGAAGGCTCTTATAAAGCTGATTTTTATATAAACTACATATGTTGAAATAATGACCAACAAAACATTACTAACCAATTAACCAATAAGAATGCCAAATTCGCCGGGCAGTGGTGGCACATGCCTTTAATCCCAGCACTCGGGAGGCAGAAGCAGGTGGATTTCTGAGTTCGAGGCCAGCCTGGTCTACAGAGTGAGTTCCAGGACAACCAGGGCTACACAGAGAAACCCTGGTTCGGAAAAAAAAAAAGAAAAAGAAAAAGAAAATAAGAAAAGAAAGAATGCCAAATTCATAAACAAATTAAAGACAGATTTCTCACTTTATTGCCTAGGCTAGTCCTAACCTTTTAGGTTCAAGTGACCTCTCTGTCAGCCAAGCAGCAGTTGGCTCCAAAGACACACATCACCACACCTGAACAGATTTCTGGGTTCTGTCTCTTTTCATAGTATCTCATATGTAGCCAAGATGGTCTCAAACTTGAAATCTCCTGCCTCAGCCTCCTAAAGGGCTGGAATTACACACATGTGAAACCATACTGGGCTTCAAATTTCAGTTCTAATAAACTTCATTTTACAATAAAACAAAAAAATTAAATGCTTTGTCCAGGCCACTAGAGCAGATCGTCTCATGCAGCCATACTTGATATTGATAGTACTTTGAACACAAAATCCTCACTATGCTTCCTGTCTCAGAAAAGACAAAATCTTCCTGCCAACAGTTGAAGGGCAAATTTTAACCAAAGGTTTCTCACCAAGGAAAACAGCCTGGTATTTCCCTAAATATATAGGCACTGAAACTCAATGATAGCAAGAAGAAAACCCAGAGACAGCCCATACTAACTATTGACTATGAAAACGACTCAGAAATGCATCAGATGGAATCATCCATCTGGTCTCTTCTAATTCTAGATTTCTGTATTATATATGGCCAGAATCCCAAATTTCTACACCAGGCATGTTTTACTTTAAAGAAACTGTTCAGCAAATTTCCTAGATAAAAAATTCTTTGCAGGGGCAGAAGCAGGGAGACAGATGGACTAAGAGAAGGCTCAGCAGTTAAGAGTACCTCCTGCTCTTCCCAGATGACTGCTTTGTTCCCAACACCCACTTAAAGTAGCACACAACCTGTATGTAACTCCAGCTCAAGAGGATCCAACTGCCTTTGCTGGCTTCCTCGAGTACCTACCCATGTACAGTGTGCACACATACATATATACAACATAGGAAAAAAAATACATCTTAAAAGCATGTTAGATGTGGGTGGTGGTGGTGCACACCTTTACTCCCAGTACTCAGGAGGACAACCAGGGCTAGACAACACTACCCTGCCTGGGGAGGGGGTGGGAGAAAATAAACCAACCTCACATTAAAGTCTAATTTAGTTTTCCCTTATTCTTGGAGCCTATGTTCCAAGATCCTCAGTAAATGCCAGAAAAACAGTACAGTACACTGAACCTGATTTTTTTCCTAGAAATACATACCAATAACTGTGACATACCATATAGAAAGTGTATGAATGTACTTCACACATCCCCCCCGTGTGTATGTGTGTGTGTATGTATGTGTGTGTGTGTGTGTGTGTGTGTGTGTGTGTGAACATTCTATATCCAGTGGGAGAATGTATGCTTAGTATCCATAAAGTCCGTATTTAAATCCCAGCTTGGTAAAACACAGTGACTTATGCTTTAGGCCCAGCTCTCGGGAACTAAGAGAGGAAGCTCTGTGAATTCTAGGCCAGCATGGTCTATGCATAGCAACTTCAAGGCCAGCCAGGGCTACATAGTGAGACTTGTCTCAAAAATGAATAAACAAACAAGTCAAAAAAAAATTTAAAAAACCTTCTTTTCTTTTTTTAACTTTAAGTTGAAAGCTTTCACCTTTTCACTTAAAGGAAATCTTTCTAATTGCTAGTCACTCCTCTAATCATTTATTAAGTAAAATAAGAGTTATCTGAACATAAACACCATAGTATAAGAAATCTTACATCGTGAGTTTAATAATCACTAAGTACAACAGAGTGAGTAGCATATACAAAGTATATACATAAAGCATATACAAAGTATACAAAAAGTTTATCGAGAGTAGGATAGACCATCAACTTGATGTTTGTAAATTAGTGGGTGGTTTTTGTTTGTTTTCAGAATTTTCCTTTGATATTTTTAGGCTGTGGTTGACTACAGGTAACTGAAACTGTGCAAAGTACAACTAACTACAAACAGGAGAGATGTAATGCTTGAGGTATTTATATACCCTTGTTCACAATAACACTGAAATAGCCAAGAGGCAGAAGCAACCCAAATGCCCATCTATGGAAGAATGGAAAACAAAATACATGTATATAACAGAATTATTCCTCAGCCTTATAATGGAAATCATGTCACATGATATAACAAAGGAACCTCAGGACATTATGCCAAGTAAAATAAACCAGACACAAAAAAGGTAAATAATATAATCTACTTATATTAAACATACATACAGCACAATGAAGTATACCCACACAGAGCTGGTAAGATGGCTTTGCGAACAGGTAAAAAAAAAAAAAAAAAAAAGAACCACACTTTGCTGTCAAGCCTGAAGACCTGAGCTTGATTCCCTAGGACCCATGGTGGAGAGAACCCAAGTGTGTGCACATAAACACATATACAAAATAAATGTTTAAAATTTGTTTTATAAAAGCAAAGTAGAGGGCTGGAGAGATGGCTCAGTGGTTAAGAGCACTGACTGTTCTTCCAGAGGTTCTGAATTCAATTCCCAGCAACCACATGGTGGCTCAGAACCATCTATCTGTAATGGGATCTTCTGGTGTGTCTGAAGAGAGTGACAATGTACTCATATCCATAAAATAAATAAATCTTAAAAAACAAAAAAACAAAAACAAAGTAGAACTGAGAGGATGGATGGATCAGTAAAGCACTTGCTGTGCAAACATGACCTTAGTTTATTCTTCAGAGCCCAAATAAAAAGCTGGGCCTACCTATAATCTTAGGGCTGGAGAGGAAGACAACAAGGCCCCTTGGGCTTACTGCCCAGTGAGCCAACCTAGCAGAGGAGAGAGAGGAGAGAAAGGGGAGGGAGGGAAGGAGGGAGGGAGGGAGAGAGAAAGAGAATGTATTTATTGATTTATTTCCTTTTTGTGTTGCTAGAGAAACAAATCCAGGGTGCACATGCTAAGTAAGCCTTCTACCAGACTCTACAGACTGCACTGAGGCTATGTAGCCTAGGCAGTCCCCAATGCTGAGTCCTCCTGTTTCCACCTCGCAAGAACTGGGATTAAAGTCATGTGACACCAGACTCAAAGAGCATAACACACTAATTATAAAAAGAACTCAAGTTTAAGAAAAAAGATAACTATAAAACATTAAAATAATAATATTGGGGGCTGGAGAGATGGCTAAGCGGTTAAGAGCACTGACTGCCCTTCCAGAGGTTCTGAGTTCAATTCCCAACAACCACATGGTGGCTCACAACCATCTGTAATGGGATCTGATGCCCTCTTCTGGTGTGTCCAAAGACAGCTGCAGTGTACTCATATACATAAATATTTTTTTTAAAAAAAAGGAGCTAAAATTTAAAAACAAATAATACATATTAACTAATTACTCAGATGGCCTTTAATTTAGCTTCTCTCTAAAAGAAAAAAAAGGATAAAATAAGCCACTCATGATTTTATGTTCAACACACATATCAGAAGTTCCCTGGTATTTACAAATTAGTTTGCTCTTGCACAAAGCAAAGTATTTCTGCTCAAAGAGGATCAGAACTCCAGACCTGAATGAAACAGATCACCATCATCACTACCCTACTAAATCCAGTGTGAGTCCACCATGGCTTTCACCAACAATGGAAAAATAAGCAAAATCAAAGTCATCCTTCATAAAACTAATAAACATTTTTACTTTTCACAGGGATTTTCTATTCTCAAAGCACATCCTTCCTATGTTAAGGATGCTGGAAAGGTTTCTTTTCAGTGATGCAAGCACTCAGCCATCCAACAAATACTTTTTGATAACAGTTAGATACAGAGGTAGAGTAGTGACTAAACCAAGTAAGACTCCGCCCACCAGGGAGCCACCCACCTCACAGCACCATGTAAGACTAAAACAAGATGGCAAGTATTCAGGGATATTGAGAGGGCTCAACAGCTACTAACAATTGAATAGGTTGGCAACTTAAAGTTCAATCCCCCAGACCCACATAAAGATGAGGAGAACCTATCCAGAAAGCTGTCCTCCAAACTCTATGTACATACGTCATGCACATACATGCATCTTGCACTCACACTAATAAAGCATTTTTAAAGATGTATTTATGTATACATGAGTGTTCTACTTGCATGTATACCTGTATGACAGAAAAGGACATCAGATCCCTTTTTTTCTTAATATAGATAGATTATTGTGAGCCACCATGGGGTTGGTGGGAACTGAACTCAGGACCTATGGAAGAGCAATGCTCTTAACTGATAAGCCATCTCTCCAGCCCACTAATAAACATTTTTTAAAGTCAGTACATTTTAAAGTCCTTAACATAAAAACCAACAAACAAACAATACTGGTCACTATGTCCATACTATGTCAGTGGAAAATATTAATCTCCAATCCAGGCCCTGCCTGTTTAGTAAGAATTATAATACCTAAAAGGCAAGCCCAAATGACTTTGTTTCTAGACTCATTAAAGTACCAGGACAGTACAAATCTGGCCATATTATTTTTATATGACAACAAATACTTCCCACAATAACTGCAAGTTCTAACAGTCTAATCTGTTTATCAAATGTACACCACTTGAAGACTGACAAGTTTAGAAAAGTCTTAAATTCATACAGCAAGTGTATCAATTCTCAGACCAACAAAAGAAACCCAACTACCTGATAATGCCAAGCTAACATTAAAAATAAGACCTTAGAACTGACACTTAAAAACAGTTCTTAGTTACTGTTTCAGTCACTCCCTGTGATCTGGAAAGAACAGCAATTCTCTGCAGCACTGCCATCTCATTCGTTAGAAATGTCAGACTCTTTAAATATACAAAGTAACTGAAAAAGAAACAGTGGCATTGTTAATTAACACTTCAAAAACCAAATCTGTAATCCAGTGAATGTTCCACATTTAACAAGTGACCTGACTGTTACAGGCTCTTTCATCATGGGATATGAAGCACCCTGGGGCTGAAGAGATTGCTCAGTTAAGAGCACTGGCACTCTTGCAAAGGAACCAGGTTCAATTACCAACATCCACATGGCAGCTCTCAACTGTTTGTAACTCCAGCTCCAAAAGATCCAACACCTTCTTGTGGCCTCAACAGACACTGCATGCACACAATACAGATATACACTAGCATACATACTAGCAACACACACATACAAAAAATAAAATCTCAAAAAAAACCCAAACAAACAAAACAACCTTTTTAAAGTGGGATATCCAACACTTAGTATGTGCCAGTCCAAGACTTTCAGTAGATTTGCTCCTGTAAATTTAATAGGTTTCAAGACAGGGCTAGAGAAAAAACTAAGCAGATAACAACACTCACATGGCAGCTCATATCCATCTGTTAACTTAAGTTGCAAAACATCTGACAACACCTTCTGGACTCTAAGAGCACATATTAGGTGTACACACACACACACACACACACACGAGTGCAGGCAAAATATTAACACACATAAAATAAAAAAAATTTTTAAAGACAGTACAGCTAAGCAAAGTGGCACACTGCATTTAATCCCAACACTCTGGAGGTAGAGGCAGGCAGACTGTTGTGAGAGGCCAGCCTTGTCTACACAGAAATTCCAGACCAGCCAGGGCTAGTGAGACTCTCTCTCAAACTAAAAAGAAGAGGAAAGCCCACCATAGGAGCTGAAGAGATAGCTATCTAGTAAAAGCATCTGCTACTAGCAGGCAGTGATGGTACCCACCTTCAATGCCAACACTTGGAAGGCAGAGGCAGGCCAGCCTGCTATCTAAATCCAGTTCCAGGACAGCTAGGGCTACAGACCAGAGAAACCTGTCTCATACAAACAAGCACCTGCTACTTTTACAAGGAACTGGGATTAAGTTCCCCGCTCGAATTGTCACTCCAGTCCCACAGGATCTAAAGCCCTCTTCTGACCTCCTAGGACACCTGCATGCCCCTGGGGCACATATGCACACCCAGGCGCCTACACATAAAAAACAAATTTAAAAGAAGAAATAAGCCCACACATAACTAAATTTAAGTCAAAAACAGATAAAAGAAACTAAAGCAAATTTTAAAGCAACGCGTGTTCAGTAGTATGATGGTCTGAATAGAAATGGACCCCATAGGTTCAAAGGAGTATTTTGAAAAGATAAAGACTTGAAGCCTTGTTGGAGTAGGTGTGGCCTTGTTGGAGTAGGTGTGGCCTTGCTGGAGCAGAAGTGTATCACCAGGGGAAAGCTTTGAGGTTTTAGAAGTTCAAGTCAGGCCGCGCCGCGCGTGGGTGCGTGGGTGCGTGGGTGCGTGTCTGTGTGTCTGTGTGTGTGTGTGTGTCTCTCTCTCTCCTTGGTACCTGCAGATCGAAATACAGAACCCCCTGGCTCCTTCTCCAGCACCATGTCTGTTTGCCAGGCCACCTTCCTGCCATGACACTAAACCTCTGAACCAGTAAGCCAGGCCCAACTGAATGTTTCCCTTTATAAGAGTTGCCATGGTCATGGTGCCCTAAGACAAGTAGAAAAGCTGAGGCTTGAATCTACCTGCTGGAACATAGGACTATAACCTTCCCTTTCCTTCCCTCCCCTCCCTTTCTTCCTTCCCTTCCCTCCCTCCCTTCCTTCTTTCCTCCCTTCCCTCCTTCATTCCCTCACCTCATTGGGCAGAAGAGTGAAAGGAGCAGCACAGAAATGTATAACAAACAGTATTTCCCCTAAAGACTTATATACACCAGAAAAACTAAGATAACTATAAAAACTAAGTTGAGAGGAACTATAAAATAGCATAACTACTAGAACAAAGAGTTACAGAGGTTCAGAAGACAAAGAACTTTTTGCTAGAGTGAGCAAGGAACATTCATAGCAGGGAGCAAATGAGTTTTGGGACCTTTACAGTAAATGACCATTATCTTAGGGCAAAAGAAACTTTAGGGAAGCCAGGCCCAACTGGTGCAGGACTGTAGAACCAGGTATTTATTCACAAGGCTGAGGAAGGAAGGTCACTAGTTCAAGGGCAGCTAGTCAACTACACATGTATAGGATATGCACAAGTTCCCATGTTCAAGCCCCAGAAGGTGGGGAAGAAATGTAAGGAAGGAAAATATAAATAACATGCTTAAAAAGGTAAAAACATCTATTTGACTGAAGAAAATTGACCACAAATACAACATCCTATTTACAGCACCAAGAATCAAACTTACTTTTCACATGTTATTTTCATGAAATAAAACGGCACATGAATATTATTAATGAGCTTGGTTTTGAGCTAAAAAAAAAAGTATAGGATTGTACCTGGCACAAAATAAGTAGTGCTAGAGCTGAATAAAAATAATTTCTCCTTCTCTTGATAATCATGGGCTCATGGGGCATGGGGGAAAAACTTAGACCAACATCTCTATTATCAAAATGTCATTAAAGGCCACTCAACTATAAGTAGAACCCACAAATCTTTTCCATAATATGAAAGAAAAGGAGGCAAGAACCAAAGAGAGTAATCACTAAGTTAAACAGTCATAAATAGATTGTGTAGCCAAAACTGAGTATTAAATAGACCACAGCTAGGCTTTTTATGTGTAACTTTAAAAGGGCTGGTGAGATGGTTCAGCAGTTAAGAGCACAAACTGTTCTTCCAGAGGCCCAGGGTTTGACTCCCAGCACCTGTGCAGCAGCTCACAACAGTAACTCCCTCCCAGGGGATACAACTCTTTTCTGACCTCCTCAGGCACAGCACACACATGGTGTCTAGTCATGCACACAGACAGAACAGCCAAGCACATAAAAATCATCTTTTTAATATAGCTTTATATTTAATGTGTCCTTTTTTAAATCTATGTTTAAATTATTAAGGCCATGTTTAATTAAATCATCTCTGAATAATTTATAATCCCACCTGGCTTGGGGGAACACACTAAGAATCCTTGCACTCAGAGGTTTAAGGCAGGAGCTTCTTCAGTCTGAGGCCAGCCTAGTATATGTAGTGAGACTTGTCTCAGAAAAATAAAAAAATTTAAAAAAAGGAATATAGTTTAGCAGCAGGTAACTTATCTAGCATGCTGAAAGCCCTGGGCTCCCCACTCAGCAATGCAAAAATAAGGTTTTGAAGTTCCAAGCACCATCAAAATCACCATTTTCTAGCAGAGCGAAGGCCTGGCCATCTGGTACCGAGTTAGCTGAGAATGCCTTTACTAAGTACAGCTGTCTGCAGAGGAATACGCACGACCTTACTGACCTGCCCTTCCCTACTTTACCACTCCAATCCTCCTCAAAACCAAGGCGGGGAGTGTCAGGGAGAAGGCGGGTCCACACCTGAGCCTCAATCTTAGATGCTCTATAAAGTAAACGCAGAGGCAGAGAGCTCTTCAATAGGTCCTGAGTTTGATGACCAGCACCACCAAAAATTGAAAGTGAGACTGCAAGACAGAGTACCATTAAACCAAGCAAATTCTCGGTCCACTTCCTTTGATTTAAACCGAAAGAAAACTAACTGAGCACCTAGCCCTAAGCGCGTAAAGTAATACACACCAAGACGCTGAGGCCGAAGGCGGTTAAGTCTTCTGCTCTAAGTGACTGCTTCCCTATAAAAAGTGCTGCATCTGTCAGTCGTCGGGGCAGCGCTTAATCACGTGGTTGCTTAAACGCTTATGAAATTAAGTACCTAACCAGGAAGAAAGAACCCAATCTCCACCCTTTCGGCACCCCTTAGTGCCCTGCCCTAAGTTATACAAAAAGTCATGGATGAATCTTGAATACCATTTCTATGGTTCAACCATTACTATCGAAAAATTAACTCTTCTCCACTCAGTGTCTAAATTCTGACTGAGCAAATGTCTGGGTTAAGAAACCCTCCAACAAGCACTACTGTGGAGTGCATCAGCAGTACCTTCCCTGGGGCTCTTTTATATGAAACGTCTCATTTTCTAATAAGTGGGGGATTTATACCATCTCAAGAGGGACAAAGGACAATTGTTCTGGCTTTGAGAGTCAAATACTTACTATATGTGCCCAGTTGACACGAGTGATCACCCTTTAAACACTTACCAATTAGACAGTGTTTTCACTCATCTCTTACGAGTCACTAAGTATTGTAACCGGCAGGGGCTAATACCCTTTTTAAAAATAAAAATTAAAAAAAAAAAAATCTAAAAATAATCCTCTGAAACCGGGCATGGCTGTGCATGCCTGAAATACCGGCGGCATTCAAGAAACAGACACGAAGACCACTAGTTCGAAGTCGGCCTAAGCTACATAGTAGAAACCTGCCTTAAATAAGCAAGTAAATAAATAATGCGACTCTGCCAGGCCACCTGACATTAAAACTACAGAAAATCTAGTCTGTAAAAATCTCACCAACTAAAGCGTACCATCAGCTTCATTAGGTCAGTGCTAACCTTAAAACCTTCTGTTGAAGAACCTGGGGCACTGAGTCTTTGGCTGGAGGTGTACCATCCACCCTCTGCAAAACACCAATTTAGGGGGTGCAGTGCATATGTCTTAACAATGTTTGACCACATTTAATAACAATGGCATTCAATTAGTTCCTGCAGCAGAGGTTTAAAAAAAGAAAAAGACAGCATGCTGCTGGCATTTCAATCCCATCCATTAAGACATCACCGCTATACGTGTGAAGCGGTCAAAGAATTTTTTAAAATATATTTAAAAAATAAAACACCAGAAAGATGGGTCAAGGCGAAATAAAACCGTTTTGAACGTTAAAGCCGCCGTACAAAGGTGGCTGAAAAAGGATCTCGGCCATTCTGCAACGTCGAGCAAAAGTCCCTGGGCGAGTTTCAAAACTAACGACCGTGTTCTACTGCACAGTACCACCACTTAAAACGAACTACCCGGCCGGCCAACCGTTCACGTTACTACTGCCAAAGGGACTTTAGAAAACAAGCAGGGAAAGGGGAACAATAAAGAAGCGTCTCACCGCAAACACAGCACGAGAGGGACTGTCGGAAGTAAGGCAAGAGCCTGTTAATCTCTGTAAACGCCTTGGGGTCTCCGGGGTCGTAGTTGAGCACTAGGCGGCTCGCGGAAATGTAGAGAGCAGTAGCATTCACCGGGTTCATTGCAGACACTTCGACACCAATGGCTCCCGGTTGAAAAGAAATTCCGGATCCAAGTTTGTAAGCAGCCAGGGAACAATGGCGAATTTGCAACAATTCGGAAGAAATCTGAGCAGAACCACTGACCAAAGCAGCAACCAAAATCGGTGCAAGTTTGTGAAGCTGAAGCAATCCTCCCACACATGGGACCTTGGCGCCCCTCCTCCGTCCCTGAGACTTGCAGACGGAAGAGAGACAGAGAAATCAGCGATCGAGTTCGTCCGAGGCGGCCGTGGCTGGGTGCTCCGGACGGGATCGGTGCTCGGTCTAGCCCCGCGGCTCGGCGGGCGGCCTGCGCTCGAGCAGCATGTCCGGCCGCGGAGGCACCTCCGGGTGGAGCTGGCGCGCACAGCAGCGGGCCCGGTGGGGTCCAGGCGGGGCACGCTTCTCTTCGGACGGCAGGGCCCTTACTCCATCGCAGCGCCGGCGCGGAGGCAGCGGGACGACGAGGACTACGGCGCAGGCGTCGGCTTCCCGGGTCTAGTGCCAGCAGCCGCGGCGGCGGAGGTTGCTGCTGCGGCGGGAGCGCGCCGCTGCCGTTCTCGCCATGCCGGACGCGGGGCCCACGCTGCGCCTGGCGCGGCGGGCGGGAGGCCCCCGCCCGAAAGAGAGGCCCGGGAGGAAGTGCGCGCGGGGCCCGGCGGCGGGAGGGGGCGGGGAACAGGCCCGACCGGCAGCGGCGGCGCCCCTCGCTCCTCAGCCGCACACTTGGGGTCACCAGCGCAAGCGCCGCCCCCTCACAGCCCGGCCATCTTTTCGGCACCGCACGGACGACTCCTCCAAGCGCGACTGCCACGGCCGCCGCCGCCTGCCCAGCCGCGGTTTAAGCGAGCTCACCCCGCCAGGCCGCCGCCGCCGCCCAGCGCGCACGACGAGGCCCGCTGCAGGCCCCTCCCTCGTGCTTGACCGCCCTCACCCTTATTCTCGCGCCGCTCTAGCTCGGTTGGGCGGGGGCTACTCCGGCCGTGGTGGATGGTGCGGCGCCTCAGGTCCGGCCGGTAACGACGACCGTTACCCCAACGGGCAAAGACACTGTCATCCCTAAGACTCCCCCGCCGCCGTCTTCGCTAGCCCTTGTACGCATGCGCAAAGCGCGCTCTCACTCCCATCCCCCCCCCCGCCCTTCCTTTCCCTCTGCTTCCCTTTTCCCCTGCTTCTCCTCTAAAAGCCCCCTCCACACCCTCCCCAGACTGCCGGCTCTACTGCGCATGCACAAACCCCCACCCGACCCTACCGCCTTTCGCCCTTACGCGTGCGCTTTGACCGCCCACCCAGAAAACCGGATAAACACATTAGCCCGCTCACGCCAGCCCCGCCCTGCCCGGCCGCCAGCACACCCTGAGCTTACTGCGCATGTCTGGCTCTCCACTTACGGCTCCTAGCACAGAGCATGCTCAGTGCAAGCTGGACGTTCTCTCCACCCCTCCCCCACGTGTTCTCAAATTCCGTCTCCAAGACGTGTGGGTTGTGGTGAACTGGGTAGCGGGCACAGCTTTCCCTCGCGTGGGCTTCCCACGTCGCGCTGTGTGGCGGGGAATTCGGGGACCAGAGCTGACCCTGGTGGGAGCATGGCAGCCCAGCACGGCCGCCAGCCGGCCCTCGCCTCCCTTCTCCCGGAACCTAACGCGTGTAGGGCCGTGGGCTAGGCGCTGGCCGACAAGTTTGAAAGCCACTCCTCTAGGTCCTCAGTGAGCCTGCCCTTGTGCGTGGACACAGATCGCGATGTATGCTCTGTTTCTGTAGAGGCTGCAAGTGTCTGAATCCTTCGTTGTTCTGCATTTAAGAAAAAAACCGCAAAGCTTTTGCCTTTTTTGCAGAAGGCTGAGGACACTTGGATATAAATAAAAGCCTAGCTGAGCGTGATTCTCCCCTCTCAAAATACAAATCCTTTTTTGGGTAGCACAAATAGAAACTGCTCTTCGACATGATATTTTTTGCACATAATAAATGCTGTATACGTTCGCAAAGTGAAGCTTAAGACATGCGCAAATCTTTTACATATTTGTACTTATGGCATACCAAAATGCTAATTTTAGTAACTGGCCCATAAGTTATCAAGGAAACACATACAACCTTTGTTACCATTTGAAGACAGATTCTGGTTTTTGTTTTGTTTTACTAAAGTATAACATACTGTACCAGTAAGAATCTAACTTCTTAATTTTATATATCAGCAGAGTGAGATGTGGAGAATGTATTTAGTAGTCACTCGTAGGAAACGATATGTATTCTAAAATTAGCTCATTTTAAAGGCTCCATCTGCCATTTTCTTTATATGATAGCTATATTCTAAGGTCATTTCAAATATAACCGTTATACGGATCTATTTTTATTCCAGACTCTTAGCTCTTCTACAGCACACAGGTTGCTCTTCTCCAAAGGAGAAACTTGAAGGGTGAGCTACTGCTTACATCCAGGTGGCATAAATGAGCAGTTACACCGGTTAAAGGATTACTTGCAGGCATTTTTTTTCCCCGTTACTGGATCTTTAAAACGTTTGAGAGTTGCACACCCCCATTGCAGATTAATTCTATTGATGGTGTGTGTATGAGTCAGAGTTAAACCCATTTTTTTTTTAAGCTTCTGAATTGTTTGCAACTGGTAATAGATTAGGGCACTAATGAGCAAACCAACTCGAACTGTACCCCTTTGTTTTATTGGCTTGCTTGAGCCTTGCTTGAAAAGGAATCAGATGGATTGTTTATAGAAAATCAACTGCTTAAACTAAATATTGGGGGGTGGGGGATCACGTATAATGCAAGCCCATTGAGAGTATCCACCTAAGATTTTTTTTCAAATATTAAACATTTTAGGGAAAATCAGGCTAATATCCTGCAAGTAAATACTTACTGCCAACATATACAGCCTGGGTGTAAAACTGCCAGTTATTTGAATAAAAGCTTTACTTTACAATAAATACTTTGAGATTTACAGAATTATCTCACAGAAGGTTGTATATTCTACACATCATCTTATATCTATCTATATGGTATGTTTCTCACATTTAATGAATTAATATATCAATAACTAAAACCCATATTTTTGCTTGAGTTACTTTCACACAGCTGTGACCACAGTCCCAGAAAGAAACAAGATTTATTTTCACTCATGGTTTCAGAGGGTTTCAGTTCATCTTGGTGGGAAAGGCAGGGTCACCACGGGCTGGCTGTTCATGCCACATAAATAAGGAAACAGGGCTGCAGGGACAAGAGACTGAGTCTAAAATCCAAAGATTCACATTGAATGACTTGCTTCTACCAGCTAGGTCTCAGTTCCTTAATGACCCCCAAAAAACGGCCAGACCATCTGGGAAACAAGTGTTCAAAACATAAGCCCAGAGGGATGTTTCTGATTCATATTCACTTTAACATTCATATATAAATCTCTTCTAAGACCCTCTTCCAGGACATTAATTTAGACACACTGTCTCTTTGGCATTTAAGTAGATTTTTATCTTCTCAAACAACAATTTTTAGTGCAGACTGTTTAGTATTTGCTGTTTATCTGAAACTGAGATTCAACAGCATTCTGCAGTTTATCTGGCAACCTAAGGTATGACTTTTTTTTTTATGACTGGGTCTAATTTGGTAACCCAGGCTGACCTCAAATTCCAGATCCTCCTCAAATTCAGGCTCTGAATAATGGTATTACAGGCATGCAGAGACTCAACGGTAACCATTCTAATAGTCCTGCTAATGGGTTATAAATTGATAGAATATTTCTTAAGGTCAACTGGCAATATTCATAGTTTATAAAGATGAAAAAAACTCAGAATCAACAGTTCTGCTCATAATTCATCATATATTAGATTTTCCTAATGATTCTTGTCTTGTGGCAACTTTAGATATTTGCTTTCGGTTTAGTAATGGCTGGCCTGGAAATCACTATGTAGCTGAGGATGACCTCCAGCTCCAGATCCTCCTTACTCCACCTCTGAAGTGCTAGGATTACTGTCATGTGACTGATCATTTTAGTCTTCCTGTCTTTTCACAGCATCCTTAAGTGAAAAGAATGTATTACATTGAAACAATCGTGTACTGGCTAGTTTTGTGTGTCAACTTGACACAAGCTGAATTTATCACAGAGAAAAGAGTTTCAGTTGAGAAGATGCCTCCATGAGATCCAACGGTAAGGCTTTTTCTCAATTAGTGATCAAGGGCAGAGGGCCCGTTGTGAGTGGTGCCATCTGTGGGCTGGTAGTCTTGGGTTCTATAAAAAAGCAGGCTGAGCAAGCCAGGAGAAGCAAGCAAGCCAGTAAGCAGCATTCCTCCAGGGCCTCTGCATCAGCTCCTGCTCCTTGACCTGCTTGAGCTCAAGTCCTGACTTCCTTTGGTGATGAACTGCAGCATGGAAGTGTAAGCTCAATAAACCCTTTCCTCCCCAACTTGCTTCTTGGTCGTGATGTTTGTGCAGGAATAGAAACCCTGACTAAGACAAATCATTACATTGAAACATTGTATTACCTTTGAAAAAGTGTGTTATGTTGAAACAATGTATTACATTGTTAAGTCCAAATTGTCAATGTGATATGATACTTAGTAGCCATATGTTAAAGTAGCTCGGATACATATCATAATTAAATAAATGTAATTCTTTATTAGTAAGATAGTTATACTTCTTAGCCTTCCCAGAGAAAACCAATTCAGTTCCCAGTGCCCACATGGCAGCTTACAACCATTTGTATCTCTACTTCCAGGGAATCTGATGCCCTCCTCTGGCCTCCAGAGGTACTACAAGCACATGGTACCTAGACATAATAATAGACAAAACATTCATACACATAAAAATAATTTTTCAGTGTTCAAGATACATCACCTCCTTGATAGGAATGTATAATGATCTAATGTTAAAACTATGATCTATATGGAGCTAAGAGTTTATAGTACATCTAACAAAATATATATTTTATGCTCCCTCAAAAATGTTGATAAATAGGCCAGGTGTGGTAGTACATTCCTTTCATTTCAGCTATTGAGAGACAAAGGATGGTGGATCTCTGTAAGCTAGCCTGGTCTACATACAGAGTTAGTTCTAGGACAGCCACAGCTATACAGTGTCTAAAAAAAAGTAGTTGATAAATAAACCCTGTGTTTTCCTAGGAGTTTGTGTCATTGTAATTGTATCTATTTAAAGGATTAATAGATTCAATCCCAATTTCTCATTTGAAGCACTACCTATACCATCCTACATCTATTTCATAGAACATTATTTTGATTTTAAAATGATTATAAGGCTGGTGTGGTTTGAATAAGATGACCCCCATAGTCTTGGGCATTTGAACACTTGGCCCTCAATTGATGGTACTGTGTGAGTTTAAGAGGTGTAGCCTTGTTGGAGGATGTACTCACTTGGGGCAGGCTTTGAAGCTACAAAGCCTCACTCCATTCCCAGTGTGCTTTCTCTGCTTCATACTTATAGTTCAAGATGTGAATGCTGGGCTGCTGCTGCTTCTACCTGCTGCCTCCACTCTAAGCCTAGAACCATTAGCCCAAATCATAGGGCAGTGATCTGTGCAGGCAGTCTGGCACCCGGTTGACCACAGGCAAACTCTGGGAGACCCCTCAGAATCTGCAAGGGACCGGAAACATTATGCCAACACTCCCAAGAGGCTTTTGGCTCCAGTCACAGTCACATACCATGCCCCAGGCAAAGACGTGGCCACACTGCCCCAAGCCATCCCATGTTAATGCGACACCTAGAGGCTTAGCCACACCCCTTCCCAGTTACTATATCTGCCCTGTCTCTCTGGGAGAGGTGGGGGCACAATTCCATGCCACTCTCCACATGATGAAAATGAACATCTTAGAATTATGGACTGTCTCTTTATGGACCCGCTGTGGGAAGCTAGGGATCAGGCCCTCGATTAATGAGCTGTGGCTAATCTCTCACCAAGGGAATCCCAGTGCTCCCAGACAGTACCCATTTACCCAAGCCTAGGCAGCTAGCTTGGTGCCCAAAGCCGCAGAGACCCGGTCCCTGCGGGAACCCCAGCTGCACTCCGGCTAGCCCGTCTGCAGCACCCTGCAGTGACTGAGGTGCCCTGGGCTAGAGAACCCTGGGAATGGCCCCCTCCTCCACCCGTGGGCAGGGCCTGCAGAGGCTTCCCACAGCCCCCACCTGCACATTGGACTGTGTGGGAAGACAAGCGGTCACTTCTTGCGTGTCTGCTGTCCCACCCAGAGCCACAGTGCCCTGGGACAGACACATGGGACTTCATTCCACTGCACCAGGTTTGGTCCCAACACCAAATAAACTCTGTTATAGGTTACCTCAACTGTGGTATTTTAAATCACAGCCACAGAAAAGTAACTAATATAGCTGAGCAAGGTGTCACATACACACCTATAGTCTCAACATTTAGAAGCAGAAGCAGAAAGATCACTTTAGACAAGCATTTAAGACAAACCTGGATAACATAGGAAGTACATGTTTCAAACTAAGTTAATTAAAAAGGTAATATATTTTTAGATTTCTTTTTATTGTTTTTAATTGTGTGTGTGTGTGTGTGTGTGTGTGTGTGTGTTTATGTGTATGTGAGTGCAGGTTCCCACAGAGGCTAGAGGTCTAACCTCCGATTTCCTTGGAGCTAGAGTTACAGACACTTATGAGCTTCCTAATGTGGATGATGAGAACCAAACTCAATCCTATACAAGGTCCTATACAAGAGAAATGCATGTTCCTAGCTGAATATCTCTCCAGCCCCATACCCTTTTGGTTTTTAACAGTCTTCTTTTTAACAGCAAGCTGCTGAACCTGGAGGCAGGAGCTGACCCAGATAAACCATGGAGGGGTGCTGCTTCCTGGCTTGCTTCCCATGGCTGCTTTACTATAGAACCCAGGACCACCAGACCAGGGGTGGCACAACCCACACTATGCTGGGCCCTCCCCCATCAATCACTAATTAAGAAAATGCCTTAGAGATTTGTCTACAATCCCATCTTATGGGGGTATTTTTCTTAATTGAGGTTCCGTCCTCTCGGATGATTTTAGCTTGTATCAAGGTGACATAAAACTAGCTAGCACAGTGAGATTGTAGAAAGTACAATTGCTCTGATTATTGTGTGTACACTTATGGTGAGTTAAGTGTTCCTGTCCCATTCTCTATCCCTACCAAGTGCTTGCCCCTTTCACTACAGCTTCACTACAGCTATGTGTAGTTGTTTTATCCTGTCATCTCTTCACACTGTAACTGTTGGAAAAACAGTGTGTGTGCCTGTCTTTATTCTCATTGCCTTGTATAGGAGCTTGGGGGCTTTTGTTTGTTTGTCTGTCCTGTGGGCTTTTTGGGTTTTGGTTTGGTTTGGGTTGGTTGGTTGGTTGGTTGGTTGGTTGGTTTTGCCTTCTTGTTGCCTGTCATAGGGTTTGAAGATCATGGGAATTAGGTCATTGTCAAATTCCTGGAAATCTGATGTCTGAGAAGCTGCCAGCACAGGCATGGGTAAACGCTTGCCTCTTCCTTAGGGACTGTCATAAAACTGACCATTTTTAAGATAGTTCTCACTTTATCTTCATCAATGTCAAATCTAAGTTACTTGATAAAACCCAAAGGATAGATTGACTTGAAACACTCAGAGTATCATACACAAGCATGTATTGATTGCACTCTAGCATTTTGGACACAATAAATTAAATGTAGAAGCTGTTGACATTAAACTTTCAAAATCAAAGGCCAGGCTGGCAATACAAGGGACTTTCTAAAAGGTTAGGACCTTCTGAAATTCTGAAATAGCTGTCTGCTTTCCTTCCCTGTCTACTTCTATCCACTCCTTTTAAAAATCACTTTTTAAATTGAAATTTAAGGTTAGCATACAAAATAAAGGCATGGCTGTCCTGGAACTTGCTCTGTAGACAAGGCTGGCCTCGAACTCATGACATTTTCATACTTATGTGTTGTGTTTTGTGTCCTCTTATTTTTCTTCCTTCACCCAAATTTGCATTGCAGTGATGTTGCCTTCTCAAACGTCGTAACTTTCACTCTCTCTTCTGGCCCAGTATCCCAGCTCATCATCACCTTCACCCTTACACCTATCTCAATCAGACTTTTAACACATACCTAACCTGCAGTTACAACAGGAAACAACTGACAGCCTCAATCTACAGGGAAGTCCCAACAGCTTAATTTAAAATAAAGTTAAATGTACAGGTTCAGAGCCTAGCCAGATAAATAATACATAAAGGTGGGGGAGGAGCTGGAGAGATGGCTCAGCAGTTAAGAGCACTGACTGCTCTTCCAAAGGTCCTGAGTTCAATTCCCAGCAACCACATGGTGACTCACAACCATCTGTAGTGAGATCTGATGCCCTCTTCTGGAGTGACTGAAGATAGCTACAGCAAGCGGGGCCAGAGAGAGAAGAAAAAGTGTCTGAAGACAGCTACAGTGTACTTATATAATAATAATAATAATAATAATAATAATAAATAAACCTTTTTTTAAAAAAAAAACTCAGCTAAATGCAGACTGACCTCTCTCCCAATGCAGCTGGGGTTGACCTCGACCAACCAGTTCCCCAGGCCTCACCTATGAGTGTTGAGATTACAGGCATGCACCACTGTACTAGTTTTCTGTGGTGCTGGAGATCCAACCCAGGGCTTTGTGCACGCCAGGCAAGTACCCGGCATCTGAAAACATTCGAAGCCCCGGAACAATACTTCTTTATAGAAAACAAACCATCAGATGAAATTAAACCAGGATCTGATCCAGACCATCGCTTCTGTCTTTTTCCAGATTCCTCTGTGATTTACCAGGCTTCCTCCTCCATTCTCTGCTGTTTAGAGGTCAGAGTCCCCTGCAGGCCAGGCTCAGCACCTCAGGGGAGGGTTTTCACTTCCATTCCTGTGACTATTTTCCTATGACACCATTCAGATCAACACATGAAATGCATTTATTTCATCCAAACAACACTTAGCAATTTTAGCACTCATTTATTTTAGATCTTTGGCTTCATCCTCCCTGGGTCTAACCTCAACAAAGCGCCTTGCTTATTGGCTTTCTTAGTACAGTACCAGACACATATTAAGGTACCCGCTAAATGTGACTCTCTTTATTCCCTAAGATGCTTTCAATACTATCCAAATGCCTATTAAATTTGTCCATTCATTTATGCAACCAACATTTATTGCCAGTTATATGCCAGGCATTCAGAATACAAAAATGAATAATTCAACATTCTCCAGTCCTCAAAGAGTTCACAGTCTAGTTGGGGTGGCAGCTATATACACAGCTTATTTATAATTCAGAGTCGCAGGATTTAGGGATTTCTCAAGGCAACTCTGAAATGTCTTAGCAGAGAGTTCTGTAACATTGTGGGCTGAACCAGTTCACGTGCACTTTTCTGAGAAAAGATCTGCAATTATTCATAGCATTGTTGCTAAGGGGGAAATGTGTTCTGCATTCCAAACAGTCAATTTAAAAATTGAATTTTTGGAACACAGCCCATTTGCCCCTAGAGATGTCTATCCCTCCCATATCCCTAAATCCCCATTTGTCTCAGGACAATTTCTATTTCTTGATGACTCCCACCTGTCCCCTACAGCCCATAGTACAACCTGGGTCTTTCGGTCACCAGTGTACACACCTGGGCTCAGCACTCTAGGACTGAGACAGTTTTCTGGTTAAGCAGACAGGCACCAACAGGTAGATACAGAGTAGCCTTGGCTCTGACTATTCAACCTGACTATGTCACTGTTAGAGCTGTTAATGAGAAAGTTCATCAAGTCCCTGACGACAGCTTGGAATCACAGCTGTGGGAAGTGAGCCAAAGAGATGATTAGGTTGACCAAGGGGGGGAATTACAGGAATGATTTTTTTTTTTTACAAGAATGATTTTTAATTCATTCATTCATTAGTTAATTTTGAGACAGGATCTCTCTTTGTAGTCTTGCATCTTGCTATGAGGCTGGCCTCAAACTTAGAGAGATCTGCCTGCCTCTGCCTCTCCGCTGATAGGACTTGGGCCACCGTAACCTACTCAGTAATGGTTTTAAAAGAATACATCTCTTGGATAGAGTAGGATTTCAGAAAGATTTCTAAGTGTTCCATCCTGGACCATAACGTTTTAAAAATATTCTTTTCAATTCATAAGTAGACTAGGCTAAAAGTGAGGATTTCCATTGTTATAAAAAGCGGGGCAGTGGTGGCACACACCTTTAATCCCAGCACTTGGGAGGCAGAGGCAGGCAGATTTCTGAGTTCGAGGCCAGCCTGGTCTACAGAGTGAGTCCCAGGACAGCCAGGGCTACACAGAGAAACCCTGTCTCGGAAAAACAAAACAAAACAAAACAAAATGTTTGAAAAAAATAATGTTAATGTCTAGCCAGGTGTGGTGCATGCTTGGTCTACATAGCATGTTCCAGGACAGCAAGGACTACATAGATGGACACTGTCTCAAAAAAACAAAAGAAGAAAACAATACAGAACAACAACAACAAAAAGTCAACAGTATGGGGGGGGGGTGGCATCCTGTGTAGTTCTTCTCTCCTGCTATCAGATGGGTTTCCAGAGTGGAACTCAGGTAGACAGGCTTGGCAGTAAGCACCTTTACCTGCTGAGCCGTCTCATTGGCTCTTGGTTTTTTAAAATGATTTTGAGACAAGGTGGCGGTTTGAATAAGAATTGCCCCCACATCGGCTCATCTATTTGAATGCTTAGTTATCAAGGAGTGGAACTTTTTGATAGGATTAGAAGAATTAGTAGGTGTGGCTTTGTTGGAGGAAGTAGGGGTGGGCTTTGATGTTTTCAAAAGTCTACTTCTCGCTAGCAGAGTGTTTCTTTCTCTCCAGCCTGTGAGTCGGGATGTGGCTCTGTCAGTTACTGCTCCAGGGCCTTCTTGTCATGTTCTCCACCATGATAATAATTGACCAACCCTCTAATACTGTAAGACAGCCCTGTGTAAGAGTTGCCCTGGTCATACACAGTGTGTCTTCAGAGCAACAGAGCAATCAGTAAGATAGGCAGCATTTCACTGTGTAGACGAGAGCAGCCTTGACTGCCTTAGCCTCATCAGTACTGGCATTTCAGATGTGTGCCGCCATGCCCAGCTAAGAATGAGGTTTTCTAATCTAGGGTTGAGAACACTGGATTTTGTGTGCTGGTTTGTTCTTGCCATTCCTGGGATTTGGGGGAGTGGCATGGAGCAGCGGGGTAAACAAAAGAGCTCTGCAGTTTGTAATTTCTGTGTAGGTTTTGGGAGACCATTCATATTCTGTGAGCTTCAGTTTTCATCTGTAAAGAAAGGCTGATCCTGTCCTGCAGGGTTAACACGGCAGACGAAGGGTTAACAAGTCTTCATCTGTTGTATTCCTAAAACTGCTATTATGGATGCACCCAAGAAAAAGCCAGTCTGCAGGAGTTCCTGGCTCCCAGCTAGGGCAAAAAACCGACATGTCATGCAACAAGTACTTAGTAAAAACCCGAGAAAGGACACCGGATCAGACGTCCGCAGGAAGTAAGGTGGAAGTAATGCAAAGTGACTGGATGGGCAAGTTGGGGGAGGAAGGGCAAGGACAGTTTCTGGACAGAAGCAAGGACTTATGGGAAGGCCTGAAGGAAGACTCCAACTGAGGTACACTTAGCACAAGGAAAGAAAGGATGAGACATGAGGAGGGAGGGGGAGGAGAGATCAGATTACAGTGGACATTATTAACATTATAAAGGTCATCCTGAGGGTAATGTGGCATCAGAGCTAATAAAGTGGGTTAGAGGGAGGACTGGAAACTGAGACGCCAATTCTGAGCCACTGTACTTCATTAAAGGTGATCTTGCCAGGGGGCGGGCCAATGACAGTACAAAAATCAAATTGGCACCCTGCCTATTTTTCATGGCCCATCAGACAAGAGCATGTGTTTTGCTTTGTTTTACTTTACATTTTTAAATGATGGATTTATTTGTTTTGTTGGTGAATTAGGAAGTAACCTACCAGCTGCCACTGGCTAAAAAGCATCTAACTTTTACATATAAATGTTTTCTGTTTGTTTGTTTGTTGCTTTCTTTCTTTCTTCTTCTTTTTCTTCTTCTTTTTCTTCTTTTTCTTCTTCTTCTCCTCCTTCTCCTTCTCCTTCTCCTTCTCCTTCTCCTTCTCCTTCTTCTTCTTCTTCTTCCAGATCTAAATAGTTTTTTAAGACAGGCTATCCTAGGGTGTATCCCAGGGTGGCCTCTAATTTACTACCTAGCCCAAGATGACCTTGAACTCCTAATCATCTTGTCTCCATGTCCCAAGGGCAGGATAATAGATGCAACTAGGCCTGACTTTTTCCCTAACTGGTTTAAAATACTAAATATAAATAAATAATGAAATACAGATAAGAGGCTGGGAAGACACTCCTTTGATAAAGGGTCTGCTAGGCAAGTGTGAGGACCTGAGTTCAGATCCTGACACCCACATAAAAATCTGGCCACGGCGACAGGTATTTATAACTCTAGCATTGGGGCAGAGGGGCAGGGTGCACATGTACACATGCACGTAATACATATAAAAATAAAAAACTTTAAAAACTAAGGCCAGTGAGATGACGCAGCGGTAAAAGCACTTGTTGCTAAACCTGAGACTTGAGTTCTATTACCAGGATC
Source organism: Rhynchomys soricoides (assembly GCA_019843965.1). Lineage (NCBI taxonomy): Eukaryota > Metazoa > Chordata > Mammalia > Rodentia > Muridae > Rhynchomys > Rhynchomys soricoides. The sequence continues at coordinate 5,034,473 of JADRCH010000097.1, read as the reverse complement.
CACATGATAGAGGGACCTCATCTCTTTTTGTTCTGGCACACACGACCTCCAAACCCAAAATATTAACGATGTAGACTGTTGCAGAAAAGCTTCCTGTCCCTCAATCACTGGTATCAAACTAAGCTGGTAACAGTAAGGAGTGAGAGATACAAAGACAATAAATGAAATGCTTTGTAGTGTTGGGATAATCCAGTCCTGTGCTCTGGGTCTAAGGAGGAGCTGAGTTAGAGGTTCTTTAAGCCTGCACCCACCATACAGATGTCAACAGAACTTGAGGAAGGGGTGACCAGGTGTGGTGGCTCATTCCTGCAATGCCAACACATGGGAGGCTAATTTGATAATTAAAGTTGTGTTTTACATTTAAATTACTGTGCTTAAGAGACCTATAAAACAGAAGCTTCGAACCTGTAAGTGCCTCTTGCCCTCATGCCCAAGGACAGCTAACTTCCTGGAATGCTGGGGGATATGTTCTTTAGGACTGCAAGCAACTTGTGTTTTCCCGTCTGTAAATAAGCTTACTTGCCCCAACTACACCGGATGTGCTTGATCACACACAAGCTGGAGGTATCTAGGCAGGAAGTACTCCAGGATGTGTTCCTGAAGGCAGGAAGTGCATAGCATTTTGGGGTTTGCCTTTCTAAGCCTCTGACTAATGTAATTTGGGAAATGTCCACTGTCCTGGCCACTATTTTTTTTTTTTAAAAAGATTTATTTATTTATTTTATGTGTGTGAATATGCTGTAGCTGTCTTCAAGCACACCAGAAGAGGGTATCAAATCCTATCACAGATGGTTGTGAGCTACCATGTGGTTGCTGGGAACTGAACTCAGGTCCTCTGGAAGAGCAGTCAGTACTCTTTTTTTTTTTTTTTTTATGGTTTTTCAAGACAGGGTTTCTCTGTGCAGCCCTGGCTGTCCTGGAACTCACTCTGTAGACCAGGCTGGCCTCGAACTTAGAAATCCACCTGCCTCTGCCTCCCGAGTGCTGGGATTAAAGGCATGCGCCACCACTGCCCGGCTCAGTCAGTACTCTTAACCGCTGAGCCATCTCTCCACTCCACACCCCCTGCCACTATTTAATAAAGCTTACTTCACATTTGGCTCAAGAAAATTGTGGTAGTGGTCTTATTCTAGCCCAGTGGGACTAACACTGAGGCAGGAGGTTTTCCATGAGTTTGAAGTGAGTTCCAAGTCATTCTAGGCTATGGAATGAGATTCTGAGGGAAAGAAGGGGTGGGGGGTGGGGGAGCAATTACCAGGTAAAGGAAAAAATTAAGAATGAATGGGGCTGACACTGTAGCTCATTTGGTAGACTGTTTACTTAGCATACATGAAACCCTGAGTAAAATCCCCAACTCTGAATGAACTAAGTGTGGCCATGTACGTCTATAAGCCCAGAATATTGCAGGAGGTTCAAGGTCATCCTTGGTCATCCTGTTCAAGGCTAGCCAGTCCCAAAAAGAAGAAAGTAGATTTTTTTTTTTTTTTTAAAAATATCTGTATGGTGAGATGGCTCAGCAGGTAAGGGCATGTATTCATTTATGTTTCTGTTGCTGATGTATGCCGTGACCAAAAGCAATTTGGGGAGGAAATGCTTTGTTTAGCTTAAAGGTTATAGTCCATCATCAAGGGAAGCAGGATAAGAGACGGGGTCTCAGTATAGTAGCCCTGGCTGGCCTAGAGCTTCTATGAAGTCTGGACTGGCCTCCAACTCACACAGATCCTCCTGCCTCTACCTCCCAAGTGCATTAGCATACCCAGCTGTTTCCTCTTTTTGTTTTCAAACAAATTTTCTTTGACTTACATACATACACTATGGCACAAGTGCACATGCATACTAAATACATGTAAAAACCATAAACTAGATTAAAAATTTTTGGTTAAGTATACAGTCCTAACAAAAACATAATTAGTGCGAAGCTAAAATACCTTCTATTGTAGTTTTAGTGACACCAAGATTATCATTATTATTATTATTATTATCATTATTGTTTATACTAGAAGCAATTCCAAATATCTCACTTAGATTTAAAAGTATTTCAGAAACACATCACTGGAGTTGAAAAAAATGAGAGCCACCAGCCCTTCACAAGGATGTGTTCTCAGAAGTTAGTACAGGTTTGAGGTGACAAGAAAGAAAGTACAAACTTGTGTCCTAGGAGAAGGTCTACAGACCTGATGGAGCCATCACTCTCTTTGGAATGATAGGAGTCATCAGTGTGATTTTTTTTTTTTCTGTTGTCTGTGTCTGTTTGTTGTTTTGGTTTTGAGATAAGGTCTTACTATGTTACCCTGGCTCTCCTGGAACTTGCTATGTAGACCAGGCCAGCCTTGAACTAACCAATATGATTTTTCTGTCTCTTAAATGATGAGATTAAAGGCACAGACCACCATGCCAGGCCCCTTTTTATTTTATTAAAGATTATATCTTAAATTATGTGTATATGTAAGTCTGTGTGTGGGTTTGTAGGTGTGAATGTAGCGCCTTCAGAAGCCAGAAGACAACATCAGATCTCCAGGATCTTACAGTATCTTACAGGATCTTACAGGAACCTTACAGGCTGCTGTGTGTGCTGTGACCTGAACAAAGGTCCTCTACCAGGCAGTATGTGCTCTTAATATGCTGAGCCATTTCTCTTGCCTTCTTAAAAAAAATCTCTTCTCTTTTCTTCTCTTCTTCCTCTTCCTCTTCCTCTTCTTCTTCTTCTTCCTCTTGTCAATGAAATCATCTGTTTTTAACTTGTACTTTTCTGGCTTTTCCTTTTTGGGGAACTTACTATGGAGAATTTCTATAACCAAGTCTTAATTTCCAGTTATCATATGCAAACATCCATTATAATAGTACAAATCTCGCTATTATTCTCCTATAGGTGGTTTTTTATTTGTTTGGTTTTTTTTGTTTTTTGGGTTTTTTTAGTTTTTTGAGACAGGGTTTCTCTAAGTAGCCCTGGCAGTCCTGGAACTCACTTTGTAGATCAGGCTGGCCTCAAACTGAGAAATCCACCTGCCTCTGCCTCCCAAGTGCTGGGATAAAAGGTGTGCACCACCACTGCCCGGCAGTTTTTTTGTTTTTAACTCGATTTTTTTTTTTTTTTAAAAAGGATACTGGTACTTATTTTACAAGAAGACAGTGGCTATTTTCCAAAAGGAGTGGCTCTTAGATCCAGAAAATGTCTCTAACAGGTGATTTTTGTCAACTGCTTTCCTCTTTTATGGTGCCTCTCATATGCCAATCAATCCAGAGGACAGAGAAAGGCGGGCATAAAGGACGGACATTTTGTACACTAAGCCAATGTTTACAAATAGATTAAAATATTTGTTCATCAAAGCAAGTTTTACAGGCCATAGACGGCTCAGCGAGTCGAGGTAATTGCTGCCAAGCCCCGGGACCTAAGCCGGCTCCCTGAGGCCCGCCTGGTGCAAGGAGAACACCAACTCTTTCCAGTTGTCCTGTACCCTTCAGACCTGCACCATGACATACACAGTGCCCTCCTAAAATGCACCATGACATAC
>JADRCH010000097.1:4998457-5030951 GCA_019843965.1 Rhynchomys soricoides | reverse complement strand
TGCCCTCCTAAAATGCACCATGACATACACAGTGCCCTCCTAAAATGAATTAATGTAAAAAAAACCCAAAACCAAAAACCAAACAAGCAAACAAAAAAACAAAATGAGTGCTATGGGTGTGAACTTTCTTTTATTCCAATGGAAAAACATGTTAACCTAGCATTTAGTTAACATCCAAAATCTTTCCTGCTTTATTTAGGAAAAGGGTAAAATATAAAATCCTTCTTCTCTGAGCCAGTTTTTTGGTAAATGCTTCTAAGAACAGAGCAATATGTAAGAAAGCCTTACTGTCGTAGACAGAGAGTCATGTATCAGGTCTACCTCAGAATATACGCTATCTTAACCTCAAACATTTTAGAGGTTTATTTGCCTAGCCTTGATCAAGATAAGGACCTTGACAAACCTGTTCTTTACTTATACAGGCATACACACACACACACACACACACACATCTTACAACCAGGCATGGCAAGAATGGTAATCTTTTTCTTTTTCTCTCTTTCTTCTTTTTTGTTTTTGTTTTTGTTTTGTTTTGGTTTGGTTTTTTGAGACAGGGTTTCTCTGTGCAGCCCTGGCTGTCCTGGAACTCACTCTGTAGACCAGGCTGGCCTTGAACTCAGAAATCTGCCTGTCTCTGCCTCCCAAGAAGAATGGTAATCTTATAAAGTGGCCACAGATTTTGTTGTTCAGTTATTTTTAGGAATTTTAGGGACAGCTTGCATTCTGTAGTACATAAAATACAATGACATGATCTTCAATTTTATCGCCTGGGACTTTGTTTAATGAAAAAAAAAAACAAAACAAAACTCAGTGAAGACCAAATGTTTCCTTTGTGAGGAGCATAAAACTAAGTTGTCTTTCATTAGATTTTTTTCCCCATGTCTAATAATTGCAAATTGGATGGACATGATTATTGACCATAAGACCAGCTGGAATACTCAATACCAAGTGTTCTTTGAATTAGATATATTAGAGAGACAGGAGAAAGGCTGAATGCTAGCTAGCAAATTGACAAACCAGAATGTTCTGAAAACAAGCAAAAATAAGCAAAATGTTCTGGGAGGGGAAAGAGATAGGATTTTAATTACAAGCTTAGATTAAACCCATGGACTGTCAGCCAAGCCACAGGAGGCAGGCAGGAGTCATGCTTGGGGACAGCTCTACCTATGATGTCATATGCTGTTGGGAAACTCCAAGGATTTCAAAAATCCAGAACTCCAACCTAGCTTTGCATGTTGTTTTGAAAACACCCCAGTCAAAGAAGGTGGATAAGGTATATATTACTTAAGTTTGCCAGTACTGTTTATAACTTATAAATATTTACACACTCCATGCTGTATCCTCATTGGCCCCCTTGTCCTGGGTCCTGCAAACGTTCAGAGTGGACCTTGAAAAACTCTGCCCAACTAGGAAGGTGTGCAGGTCTGTTAGTGAGGGTCATCACAGCTTCTCTGGCCAGTATTAACTTAAAGACTTCAGGGCAGCAGGAGCTACTGGGGTGGCACTTTTTAGCATGTTTTGTGTCAGACATCCACTCCTCTGGGGTGCCATGATGTCATAGAACATCGCTGGCTTGATCACTTTGATTCACACCCTCAGCCCTTTACCACACAGACTTTCATTGCCAGGACCCCTTTGCCTAGTTAAATCTCCTAAAAGAACATTACTAAGATAGTTCATCCCCAGGTATTTTTTCTCAGAATCCAGCTAAAGCATGTCCAGACCAAGTTCCTTGCCCTATAATACATTCAGCCAGGAAACCAGCCCACCTCTATCCACCCTCCACTGCCATCACACTCAGCATTAAAATGAGCAAAGAAAGCCGGTTCATTGGAGAGATGGGAAGCCTCTCACATAAACATGCAACCACAAGGCTGGCCTCCCATTCTCCATTCCTTCCTCCTTTCCTGTGAACTGGGAAGAGAGAGTCGGGTTGGGTGGGAGCTCCTGGTCCTCAAGAAGATGTCTGCCAAGCTTGAGGATGTTTGGAGCTTTGCTGTCCACAGCTATGGACCCAAAGTTCCAGCTTTAGCTTTGTGTTGTGTATTTGTGTGTTTGTTTGTTTGAGACAGGATGTCTACACAGTCCTGGCTGTCCTGGAACACTATGTAGATCAGCCTACCCTCAAACTCTCAGAGATTTGCCTGCCTCTGCCTCCCAAGTACTGGGACTAAAGGTGTACAGCATACTGTCCCAGTTATGGAATGAAGAAAAGGTGGCATTCAGCAAGGTCAATCTCCTTCATCAAATTCTAACTCTGTTCTCCTTGATGGCACTTCTTCTTCTTCTTGTTGCTGTTTACAACTTTTCTCTAAACTGTTCTTCTTCCATTTTTCTATATTTTCTCTTTTTTCCTTTGCTACTTATTTCCTTTCGTTTCAACTTAAAGCACTCATGCATTGAAATTAGCTATTTGCATCCATGTCTCATTTATTAAAGTTGCTTGCGTCAGGGATGAAAAGTCAGTTGGGTTTTTTTTGTTTTGTTTTTGTTGTTTGGTTTGGTTTTTCGAGACAGGGTTTCTCTGTATAGCCCTGGCTGTCCTGGAACTCACTCTGTAGACCAGGCTGGCCTCAAACTCAGAAATCCACCTGCCTCTACCTCCCGAGTGCTGGATTAAAGGCGTGCACCGCCACTGCCTGGCAGGTCAGTTGGTTTTTGAGACCCGGTCTCTTTGTAGCCTGAGTGTCCTTGAATGCTCCTGCTTCTACCTCAAGTGCTAGAATTACCTTCAAGCCTGGCTGAACTAACTTTGTGAGGGCCTGATGTTTTAACTCATTTGGTTTTGAATGATGAGGAATGTGTGGGGTTCGGGACAGTCTGTAGCCTGTGCTATCTTAGCTCATGCTTCTCATGCTAGCCCTCGCTATACTGACTCAGCTTCTCCGCCCTAGTGACTCAGAGTCTTGGTTTTTCTTTTTCATTTTTTAGATTTTATTATTTTATGTGTATGCGTGTATTACCTGCCTGTATGCCTGTGGACCATGAGTGTGCAGTGTCCTCAAAAGCCAGAAGACAGCCCTGGATCCCTTGGGACTGGAATTACAGATGGTTGTGAGTCACCATGTGGCGCTTCCTCAACAGTGAACTGTGACATGGAAGCATAAGATGAAATAAACCATTTCTTCCCTAAGTTGCTAGATGGTGCCACATGGTGTTTATCACAAAACAGAAAGCAAACCTGGACACCAGGTTAAGGCTTTGTTGTTGTATTGATATATGGCTTCACCCTGTAGCCCAGGTTGGCCTTGAACTCTATCATCTGAGCATTGAGGAGTCAGAATAGTGCCTAGATGGACCAATTCACTTATTTTGCTCTCAGACTTCCGTTGTCCTCTAGGCAGGTTGTCTACTATCAAGGAGTTGAGAAATTACACAAGACCCATGATTTCCAGGAGCAGCCGCTGTACAGCCGTATAGTCTTGTATACTCTGGAGACTTTGGCAGAAGATAGTTGGAGTCCAGGAGTTTGAAGCCAGCCTGGGCAACACAGTGAGACCATATTCTAGTTTGCTTCTCTGTGGAAGGGCATGAGGTCCTTGTGCTCACAGATGGTTCTAGAGAAACCAGGAATGTTACACGTGCAGACTTTTCTCTTCAGCAGAAGGGATTTATACCTGTTTTCCACCCAGAAGGCTAGGAATGCAGTTAATAACCTGGTGATCTTTGCTGTTCTGTAGAGCTAGACGTCACTCAAATCCCCCAGATTCCTGAGGACTGTTTCTCAACTGAGAAACTAAACTTCTTTTGACTAAAAAAACCTGTTCTTAGGGATGGAAAGATGGCTCAGTGGTTAAGAGCACCAGCTGCTCTTCTGAAGGTCACAAGTTCAAATCCCAGCAACCACATGATGGCTTACAACTATTGAGAGACAGCTGGAGAGTTGGCTCAAAGGTTAAGAGCACCAACTGCTCTTCCAGAGGTCCTGAGTTCAAATCCAAGCAACCACACAGTGGCTCACAACCATCCATAATGAGATCTGATGCCCTCTTCTGGGGTGTCTGAAGACAGCTATAGTGTACTTACATACAATAAACATATAAATTAAAAAAAAAAAAAAAGAACCTATTCTTCTGGAAAAGGAGTTTCAGTATTCTCACGCCTTAAGCTTTGTTGTGACAATTGTCAGGAAGAAACTTGGTTCCAAGGTAATACTCTGCCTAAATATGTCAGAAATAAATTCAAGAAGTTTAAACCAACCTGGCTAACCGAGTCTTGTTGAACCTTCCTTCTTGCTGATGTTTTCTGCCAGCAGTAGTGTTCCCAGGGATTTCTAGGCTCATATTTGCATACTTAGTCCAGAGCTGATGAACTGTTTGGGAAGGATTGGGGAGCATGTCATTAGGGATGGGCTTCAAGGTTTCAAGAGCTCACACCAGGCCCAGCAGCTCTCTCTGCTTGGTACCTAAGATCTGATGGAAAGCTGTCAGCTACTACTCCCTCGCCTTGCTTCCTGCCATGCTCATGGACCATTCCTTGAAAGGTGTAAGCAAGTCTCCAATCAAATGCTTTCTGTTATAAAAATTGCCTTGGTCGTGGTGTCTCTTTACAGCAATAAAACAGTGACTAACACTGACCAAAAACAAGTTGGGGAGGAAAGGATTGATTTGGCTTACAAGTTACGGCCCATCGTCAAAGGAACCCAGAGGCGGAGACCATGGAGGAACACTGCTTACTGGCTTGCTCAGATGGTTTCTTATACAGCCCAGGGTGGCATTGCCAACAGTAGCCTGAGCTCTCTCACTTCAACCATCAATCAAAAAAAGTGCCCTCACAGACTTGCCCACAGGCCAGTCTAACGAAGGAGTTTTCTCAGTTGAGGGTCCCTCCCTCTTCACAGGTGACTCTAGTTTGGGTTGACTTGACAAAAAAAATAACTAGCTCAGATATTCTCACATCAAAAATAAAAAAGGAGGAAGAGAAAGAAAAAGTGATGACTAAGCATGAGTGGATGAAGGTACAGGAGCAAACCCAGGCATGTATTATTATCAAAAATGGGAAGCCGGGCAGTGGTGGCGCAAGTCTTTAATCCCAGCACTTGGGAAGCAGAGGCAGTCAGATTTCTGAGTTCGAGGCCAGCCTGGTCTACAGAGTGAGTTCCAGGACAGCCAGGGCTACACAGAGAAACTCTGTCTCGAAGAAAAAAAAAAAGGGGGTGGGGGGGCGGGGAGGCATGGTCAGCGGTATCCAGTGCTTCTGAGAGGCTAGGGAAAAGTCAGACTTAACACTTGTGGACTCACAAGGCTGAGGGTAGAGTCTGTCTGTGATAGTCTGGCGTTCTCTGCCATTGTGTTATTTTCCCGGATACCTTTAAAATGAACTTTGGAAGCATCTGTTGTGGCCAGCATGAGAACTGTCCCCTCCAGGTTTATTCATTTACATACTTGATGGGGCGTGGAATCTTTAGGAAGTGCAGCCTTGCTTTGACAGGAGGACAAGGAGGAGGAATCCCTGCAGAGCTTGTAATCCACGTGGGTGCTTCCTGATGCTTTCTTGCTGTTTTGGTGGGGAACAGGTGTGTGAAGTTAACTCTGGCCTGAGAAAGGTAGGAAAAGTTTTCTGGTTCACATCTTCTAGAAAGAAAGCTTGGGTCTCGTCACCAGCAGGTTACTAAGATTTTTTGCCACAGTCAGGCTGGAGAGATGGCTCGGGAGCTAAAGTGTTTCCTCCTTGTGCGAGCCTAACCCTCAGTTCAATTCCTGGAACCTGTGATGGGAGAACAGAATCCTGAAACCTGACTTCTGACCTCACACACATGCTTTGACAGGTGTTTCCCCCACCTCAACACACATTGTATACACATAAAAATAACAAAATTGAAAGAACTCTGCTGCAGAGGCAGGTGGTTTTCTGAGTTCAAGGCCAGCCTGGTCTACAGAGTGAGTTCCAGGGCAGCCAGGGCTACACAGAGAAACCCTGTCTCGAAAAACAAAACAAAACAAAAAAAGAACTCTGCTAAGGTACAAGGACTGAAAATGGGCAGTAAGAGAGGGAATGGTGTGTTCTCTGGAATCATTTGCAGCGACAGGGGCTGTAATTCCTTCCTCTGATCCCCTCTTCCGGGTTCCCATTGGAAGGCCCACGGAAAACATAGAGGGGCTGATCCCTAAAAGTATGGGAGGAGGCAGATTCATGTGGTGCCATGGAGAATAGACTATAGCGGCCATAAGAGTGCACACATGAGGGCTGGTGAGATGGCTCAGTGGTTAAGGGCACTGACTGCTCTTCCAGAGGTCCTGAGTTCAATTCCCAGCACCACATGGTGGCTCACAACCATCTGTGATGGTATCCAATGCCTTTTTCTGGTGTATCTGAAGACAGTCACAGTATACTCATATACATAAAATAAATAAATCGTTTTTTTAAAAAAGTACATGGTGGTACATGCCTGGAGTTCTAACACCTGGGAGGAAGAAGCAGGAGGATCAGGAGTTTGAGATCATCCTCTGCTACACGATAAGTTTCAGGCCAACCTGGACTGTGTAGAACCCTGTCACAAAAGACAAAACAAAAATGATACAAGAACGGTCCTGGAGAGGTGTCCAGGTGGTTATGATCACTTGCTGCTCTTGCAGAGGACCCAGGGTCAGTCCCCACTGCTCACAAACATCTTTAATTTTAGCTCCATGGTGTCTAACACTCTACTCTAGTCTCCACAGGTACCAAACAGGCACAAGGTACACGTGCATACACATGCAGGAAAAACAAACATGTAAATACTTTTTTTTCTAAATTAAAAAATCTTGACAGGAGCAGGAGTCTGGGAAGACAGCTCAGTGGGTAACAACATTTCCAGTACAGACGTAAGAATTTAAGTTCAAATCCCCAGCACCAGCACAAAAGTTCAGGCATAGCAACACACACCTGTAGCCCCAATGCTTGGGTGTGGGGGTGGGACAGGAGGATTGCTGGTTCTCAGCCTAACTCGAAGTTTAATGAGAGACTCGGTCTCAAGCAAATATTGGCAGAACTTGCTAGAATCCTTTATCTTCTATGGATATACATGGGTAGGCATGACAGTAGATTTGCACAAATAACACACACACACATGCACACACTCTTTTGTTGTTTTTCATTTGGGGATTTTTTTGCTGGCACCTTGACATCTCTATGAAGTTCCAGCACTTGGAAGGTGGAAGGATTAGACACTCTAGGTCATCCTCTGCTACCTATCAAGTTGGAGGCTAGCCTATATGAGACCCTGTTACAAAGAATAAAGCATGCACATTTCTGATTTCCACCGTAAAATAAATAATTAACCAAGGGCCCCCACTGCTGCCTTCTGTGACTGGATTCATTCTGCGGCCATGTTCTCTAAGGCTTCTTTCAGCAATGACTTCCTGTGGCCAGGAACCTGCAGTAGGTCCTTTCCTGGGAGGGGAGGCATGCGGCCTGGGATGTTGCTGCGGGACTCCCTGATGGCCTGGTCGTGTTTAGCTTTCCTTAGCTTGCTCTGCAGTCTAAGAAACTTCCCCTCTGCCTGCCTTCAGTGCTTTCTGCTTTCGTCTCTCCTTCCGTCAGGGTCTTGTTTACTTTGTATTCACAGTCAGAAGGTTCTCATCTGACTCCTTCCTTATTTACTCTCACAGGCGTTTCTCTAAGCTATCTGCTCGCTTAATCGTGCCTTGGCATGGGCTTCTGGCCCGGCCCTGGGTAACCCCGCGGAAAGCCCCCTCCACCTGGTCTCTTGTCCCTCACTCCACACTTTCTAAACGTTGTCTGGAAAGCTAAGTTTATCTTTTCAGTGACATATATTCCCAATTAGTCTCAATGTCTCCTGGAAAGAGTGACTATTTGGTTGCTGTTGCCGACCTCCAAACTTTAGCCAGTGCTGTCGAAGCTCAGGTTACCCACCACGGGAAAGCAGCTTTGGCCTCAAGCTGTTCTGACCTCCTACGTCCAGGATTGATGGCTTCCACCCACCTGAGCTTGCTAATGTGCTGCATTTTCATTCCTCAAACACACAACTTTTCCAGGTCCTTAGTGTCTCGCCCCATTTCCCATATTTGGCCACACACCTTAGTCAAGGTGATGGGGTGACCTAGATTGTCACTAGCAGACAAAAGCTCATCGTCGTCCTTCTGTTTCATATCGTTAGAAAGAAGTTGGTCAGCCACGTAGAACTGGAATATTTTTTCCTGTGTGTGCATGTGTGTGGTGTACGCGTGCGCGTGTGGAGGCCAGAGGTCAACCTTAGGTATCATTCATCAGGAGCATCGGACTTGTTAGCTTTTTGTTTTGAAAAAAAACCCTCATGGCACCTGGGGCTTGACAATTAGACTAGGCTAGCTAGCCAATGAGCTTCCGGGACCCTGCTCCAGGGCTGGGATTTTAAGCACACACTGCTATGCTAATCTTTTCCCTTGAGTTATGGGGACTGGAAAGCAAATGCTCATGCGTATGTAGTATGTAGTATGCATTTACTGACTGACCTGTTTTCCAGCCCTGGCTGGAATTCTTCCTCTAAAAACGTCTTTTGTTTAAAATGTTTTTATTTGGGCTGGAGAGATGGCTCAGTGGTTAAGAGCACTGACTGTTCTTCCAGAGGTCCTGAGTTCAGTTCCCAGCAACCACATGGTGGCTCACAACCATCTGTAATGGGATCTGGCACCCTCTTCTGGTGTGTCTGAAGACAGTGACAGTGTATTCACATATGTAAAATAAATAAATCTTAGCCGGGCAGTGGTGGCGCACGCCTTTAATCCCAGCACTCAGGAGGCAGAGGCAGGTGGATTTCTGAGTTAGAAGCCAGCCTGGTCTACAGAGTGAGTTCCAGGACAGCCAGGGCTACACAGAGAAATCCTGTCTCAGAAAAACCAAACCCAGCTTGGCTTCTCTTTATTCCAACATTTTTTCCAGAATCTCCCGTTTGTGGGACTCTTCATGCTGAACAGGCAAGAGCTTCTTCATATCAATCTGAAGTATCCATCAAGACCACAAATGGGAGGTAATGCAAAGATACATGACAACTCACAGTAATCCAGGGGTGGCAGCTACAAGGTTTGTCAACAATCACTGTGGTAACCATACTCTTCTTTTAAATATTTATTTTAATTTATTTTATTTATATGGGTAGACTGTAGCTGTCTTCAGACACATCAGAAGAGGGCATCGGATCCCATTACAGATGGTTGTGAGCCACCATGTGGTTGCTGAGAATTGAACTCAGGACCTCTGGAAGAGCAGTCTGTGCTCTTAACCACTGAGCCATCTCTCCAGCTCGACCATATTCTTGAGACATGTTTTCCTGCTTCTAGATTATTTTGTTTCTGTGGCCTTCTTTCATTATTTTAAAATAATATTTTGATATAAATATTATATAAAATATAACATATGTAAACAAATAAAGTATCATATATTTTAAAACCTTAACCTTTATTTTATGTGTATGTCTTTTGCCTGCGTGCATATCTGCTGACTATATGTATGCAGTGCTTATGGAGATCAGAAGAGAGTATCAGATCCCCTGAACTGGAGTTACAGACAGTTGTGGGTGCAGAGAATTGAATTGGGATCCTCTGGAAAAGCAGCCGGTGAGTGCTCTTAACTGTTGAACTTCTCTGCAGCTGAGTTGAGTGTTCCTTTCCTTTGATGATTAATGTCTTTCTTTAGGTACCTAGAGCTCTCATCTATACTTTCCTAGGCTTCAGACACCTTTTCAAAGCTCGAGACAGTAAGACTATCATTTATTAATCATGTGGTGAATACCCAACTATCTACAGGACTATTCTCCTAGCTAAACTAAAGCCATCTTCAGGAGTTCTTCTGGGTCTGTTGACTGTTGAGGCTCCCTTGTAGGAGGAGGGTTGGGGAGGGTCATGGGACCCTTGCCTGAGTTAGGAGCCACCCCTCCTAACCAGCTGCAGGCTATTCTGCCCTAACTTTGTGTAGCTTCTTGCTGGGAAGAGCTGGAGGATTGGGGGGGGGGGGGGCTCTATCTAAGCTGCTAGTTCTGATAACGACCTCCCAGTGCATCCTTTTTCAGGGGTGGGAGGATTCCCACATTCCTGTAAGTAACCCCTCATCTGTGTTCTGTAAGTCAGTCAGTAAACTTACTGATTCCCCAGAGTAAATTTTGGAGTTGTACCTCAGTTTGTCATTGGAACCTTAGGAGGTGGAGTAGACATTGTTTGCACTCCCCTTGCAAAAGATTTTAGCAAATTTCCTTTATTATCCTAAAAGGCTACAAGAGTTATGCTAATTTCACAACTTATTAATTAACTATATAATTATTAACTATATAATTATTATAACTTATTAACTATATAATTTATAGTTAATTATAGTATATTAATTTAAATTAATATAACTTATTAACTATATAATTTATTTATAAAGGGTGATTTAAGCCTTCAGTGGTCGGAGTTATATTGTGTTCAAGTGACTAAGGTTAACTTCTAGAAGGTCAAAAGATTGGCTATTTAAATTTAACTTCCCATTACTTATTTAGAGTAGGGGTTTTCTTGTCTTTATTTCTGTGTCTCCAGTATCCAGCAGTTTCTGATACAGGGACTCTCTCTGTGTCTCTGTTGTCTGTGTGTGTGAGTGTGCGTGTGCGCATGGGACAGGGAACCAGGTAGCCCTGAGGTTGTATGCATAGAACCTTGAACTTCTGACCCCCTCCCTCCTTCCCTCCCGAGTGCTGGGATTACAGGCATCAACCTCCGTGGTCTCGGTACTTTGTGCGTTTACGTAACCTCCACCCCTTTCTGGAGGTCATCATCATTATTATTATTTCCGTTTTACCTCTCAGGTGTTATTTCCATTTGTCATTTACAAACGAGAACTCAGCGATGAGATTTGCCTGTCACACTGCTGGTGTCATTTGGAACTGGGTTTTAATGACACCTAAGCAGTGTACTGCAAACCCTCAGGGACTGGACATTATGGTGGTGTCCTTTCTGCTCCCCAGCCTGGGACAGACTCTGGGAGTGAGGAGCATCAGTGCCAGCTGCCTCCTCCGTGCTCCTCCTCCCTCCCCCACCTTTGTCTGTCTGTCTAAAGCAGCACACTACGTGTCATGCCAGAAGGGTGGGGTGACATCACTTTGTTTGGCTCTCCTGCTCACTTTCCTTGGACCATATCTCAGACTGAGATGCTTCCGTCCAACTTTTCTTTTGATCATTGGCTCAGAGTCACACTTGCACTGACATCCTAAGGGTGACATTCTAGAGTTGGGAGGGATGAGCCTTACCCTAATGACAAAAAATTCTACTGATTATGTCTCATGCTTCCGGATGAGTACATCTCAAATGTCAGAAGCTGCCTCTGGTGACATAGTAGAGGGCCAGCTCATTCCACCCTCTCACAGAAGTTGGATTAGCCAGTCGGAGTGCCCAGTCAGAACATCCCTATATCAGGAACTGCTGGACTGGAGACACAGAAATAAAGACAAGAGAACCCCTACTCTAAATAAGCAATGGGAAGTTACATCCGAATAGCCAATTTTTTGAGCCTCTAGATGCTAACCTTTGTCACTTGAGCACAATATAACTCCTACCAAAGGCTAAAGTCACCCTTTATAAATAGGAATAGTTGTGAAATTAGCATAACTCTTGTAGCCTCTTAGGATAATGTAGGAATACTCAAAAGAAAAGAAAAGGATAGTTCACAATGGCAGTCATCCTGTCTCAGCCTTTAGAGCGACGAGATTACAGGCACGTGCTTCGAGGGATGGTAGTGTGGCTCCTTGGGTAAAGGTGCTTGCTGGTAATCCAGATGACCTGAGTGCCCAGTGCCCTACATGGTAGAAAGAGTGTGGGAGCTTTGGGCTGCTTCTAGGGATTTGGCAGGAATTTGACCTTGGGCTAGGTCCAGGAAGTAGGCTCAAGATGTAGACAGCTGAGGAATGTGTTCTATGTATCTTGATGGGTCTTGTTAGCCCCTGAATACAATAATCAAGGGACCTTAGTTTATGCTTTGCTTGTTCTTAACTACTCTGTTTATTTGTTAGGACTGATCACATTCTTTGTATGTACCTAGAATGGTATAAAAGCAGACTGGAAAAAAAAAATAAGCCCACTTCAGCCCTGGCTGGAGTCATGTTCTAGTGTTGTCTAATTGTCTTTTCAGTCTCATTCCCTCCCTCAAGACCCTGCTGACTGACTGAGCTGGCTTGGTCAAAGGAGAGAACTGGTTCCTGTAAGTTGTTCTCTCTCTCTCTCTCTCTCTCTCTCTCACACACACACACACACACACACACACACACACACATACACGAGAGAGAGAGAGAGAGAGAGAGAGAGAGAGAGAGAGAGAGAGATATTTATTGTTTATTGTCAAGGGGGAGGGGGAGTGAAAGGCTGACTTGGAGTGGGGATAAAAGACAGATAGGCAGGCAGGCAGGCAGAAAGACAGAGAGACCTGAAGACACACACTGAGAGAATGATCTGGGTGTCAGGGACTTTTTTTAAAAGGGATTTGAGTGTCTCATAGGGAAAATATAAAATGGTGGTGATTGTGCAGATGTGTCACCTTTGGCAGTGGCTGGTGATGACACAGCTTCTGGTGCTCAGTCCCTGAGGGCAGGCCGAGGGAGCCCTGATTTCTAACACCTTGGCCTCTGCTTTTCCTAGTCTCAAGAAGGACCTTCAACTCTGCTCCAGGTCTCTACCCACATACTGGGTCTGGATTCACTAAGAGTTCTACTGTTCCCAGGACCTGGCACCTGGCAGTTTCCTTTACCACCTTTTCCTGCTTCCTTTCTTTATCCCTCATGCTGACTCTTGGAACTTTTAATTTTTTCAAACCTTGTTTTTGATGATGGTTCTTAGATGCTTTAACTTCCCTTGTAGGGCACCAGTGGTAGTGGAAAAGAAAGGATATGGGGCATGGGAGGTGGTGGACCTGTTTAGAAAGATTCTTTGGAGCAACTCCCGTCTGTGTTGTCTGGAAATCAGCAGTTCAGTTCACAGGTTAGCAGGAAGAGGCAGCTTGATCCACTTGCAAACATTTCATGGATATATCAGCAGTCCAGTCCGGTAGAGTTGGGTTAGCAACAGCAGTGACACAACCTAGCAGAGACAGCCAGGCCTCAGCTCAAGTCAGCAGGATGGACCCTCTCAATATAAATACTTAAACTCTAGACTGGAGAGATGGCTCAGCAGTTAAGAGCATTTGCTGATCTTCCAAAGGATCTGTGTTAGGCAACCAACTCATAGCCGCCTGTAACTCTGATCCAGGGAATCCAACAGCTTCTTCTGGTTTCCATTGGCACATGAATGCATGCTCAAGCACATGCGCGCGCGCGGGCACACACACACACACACACACATTAAAAAGAGTGGGTTAAACTTCTTACTCTAGCATTCTGGCTCCTCTTAGTCTCTCTGCTTTCCATCCAGACCACCAAGGCCAGGCCCCACCCGGTGTCACCGATTCTGTTGGATTGCTCCAACTGTGACTGTCTCACCTTTGTCCACAATTGCTGGCTGCAATCACTTAAATCATAGCAGGTGTCTTGGGTTCTTAAGGCTGCTGAAACAATCAGCACAAGAACAGTGTCCAAAAGAAAAGCACCCTCTGGCAGGTCTGAAAAGTGGGAGTCTGAAACCAATGTGTCTGCAGGAGGGCGCTCCAAGATTTCCATGGGGAAACCTTGCTTGCCGTTTCTAGCTTCTGACAGATGAAATGTCCCTTCTTTTTGGCCACACAATACCAGCAGCCATTTCTATCTTCACAGACTTCTTCCTGTGTCTCAGTATCCATGACTTCTGGCTCCCTTTTCTTAGATACCGGTCATTGAATTTAGGACCCATTCTGAAACCATGGTTGAGAAATCATCCTGAACGAGAGGTCAAGACAGAGAGAAGGGGTGTGTGTGTGATCTGTTGCATGATAGGATCTCTTTGTGGTTTACCTTGGCCTGGACCAGCCAAGGTACTTCTGCCACTAAATCCTAACAGTCAGAGGTTCAGAGTGTCTGACAGTTGGGATTTAGGTCAGGAAGGGGAAAGTCATCCTGGTGAGGGAATCTCAAGGAGGGAAGGGTGTGCTGTGGAGGTCAGAGGGCACTGAAAGGGTGTTTCCAACACAGGACAAAAACTTGAGTAACAGATTGGCAAGAACAGAAGAATGTTCTAGAACTAACTTTGGTAAAAGGGGAAGAGAAGGTCTCATTTTCCTGGGATTCCAAAAAGCCAGAAAAGGTGAGGTTGTTTCAAGATGGCTCGGAAAATGTTCAAGGTCTGGTGAGAGCCAGGCTCTTGAGTTCTAGTTTTAAGGGAACTGAAGCCAGAGCTTTTGAGGCCTAATCTTAGTAGTCAAGAGAACACAGGTCAGTAAGAATTCAAAATACTTCTCTTTCTCTTCAGTTAAAAAACCAAGCAACACAACCCTAACGTGGAGGAGAGAGATGCATTATTAATGCATGACAAAAATCTAAAAACTGTTCTCTCTACAGGAGGACAGCTGCTCTCCATAATTAACCCTCTCGCACACACCCTTGCTCCTAAGCACTCAAGGCGCTGCTTGGTGAGAAACACCTGGACCGTGTTGATCGCTACTGACAAGAGCCCAACTGTTGCCCTGGAATTTCCTGTGAATTTATATGGAGCCACACCTTTCTACTGCTGCTCCTGGATGAACCCAAGCAGGAAGGAACACTTTGGCTCCCAAATTCCCCCACTACATGCTAAACTTTTCTTAACACTGCAAGGGCTTGGGGGAGGAGAGAACATTCACTCCCCCTCCTCTTTTTGGTTTTTCAAGATGGTGGGGGTGGAGGGGATGTTTCTCTGTGTAGCCCTAACCTGGAACTCACTCTATAGACTCTATGGGCTGGACTCGAACTCAGAGATTCACCTGCCTCTGTCTCCCAAGTACTGGGATTAGAGGCGTGTAACACAACGGTGTTGCCTCTGTGTTTTCTCTGTCTTGGTTGCTTCTTGGGTGCCTAATTCTCTTGGCGCCAGCCTCTCTGAGGAGAAATACTATGTATCTTCCTTTGTTGCTTCTTGCCATTGCACTCAACCTTGCTCAAAGTAGTCAATGACCAAGTAGGAATGGCCAGAAAATGTTGATATGTCATTCTTTCTTATTCAAGAAGTTAAGACAGGAATGGTATATGCAGGTTCTGATGCAGGGTAAATTGGGGTTCTCTTTGGGAGTTCTTAGTCTTATTAATAAAATAATTTAAGAACAGACTCAAACGGAAGCTCCAGGCCAATTTTATTAGAGTTTAGAAGACCCCACCCCCACCCATATGAGTCCGCTGTGAGTCTCAGCAGCTTCCTAAAGGAGGGGAATGAGAGAGAGGAAAGAAAAAAACATATTTTTCAGAACTTCAGAGAGAGTAAGGAGGCCCAAGTTATTTGGGAAGCCCAAAGAGTAAGGGAAGACATACTGAGGGAAGGGACAGACAGAAGAAAGGGAAAGCGATGCTTTTCTGAGTCACTTAAAAAAGTGGACAGACTTACAAAGCAACATGGCTTCAGCCTGGTACGCCTCTGTGTTAGGGGTGGGGATTCTGGGAAGGAAAAGTACCACGTGTCACTAGAGGACTAATGATCCCTCCAAGCTTTTCTTAACGGAATCCCCTTCCTAGGGGTGGTCCCTCAGACAGGAAACTGACTTGCTCAACTGGAACTTCAGGGCTCCACCCTGGCCAGCGACTATTCTCTTGCCCAGAAGGAGTTTTCTCTTAATGGGCCTTTACTGCAGCTCTGACAGTTCCTGGCCACTCCTTGTAATAGGGAGTAAACAAATGCACTGTGTTACTCTCTTTCCACTCTGAGGAACTGTCAGGAAAAGATCAGACTGTCTATTTCAGCCAGGTGTGGTGGTACATGACTTTAATCCCAGCATACTACCTGGGGAGATCATGTCAGAAGAAGAGGAGGAGGAGGAAGGGGAGGAGGAGGAGGAAGGGGAGGAGGAAGAGGGGGAGGAGAAGAAGAAGGTCTACTTTAGGAAACTACTAGAAATCCATTAGACAACAATGTAACCAACCCTTCACAGCCGCCATGCATCATGCTAAGCATCATGCATTTTCTCCCATTTACCACATAACTCTATGACACAAAGCTACCCCCACTTAGTAGAAGTGGGAACTGGGGCTGTTGTCCAAGATCACACAGAAGTAACTGGCAGAGATGACCTTATCAAGACTGTTCTAACATCGGATGACTGGGCTCTTGTCATGGGAGAGAAGTAAGAACTCAAGGCTTTCCCAGGCTCCCCCTCCCACCATCATGAAGGAGACCAAGGCTCTGAAGTAAATTATCCAGCTTTGCCAGGAAATCAGAGCAGAAGCTAAGTCTACAGCTAGACATCTGCTAGATTTTTATCTCTGATGGATAAAACAAGAAAACTAGCCGGGCAGTGGTGGTACACGCTTTTAACCTCAGCATTTGGGAGACAGAGGCAGGAGGATCCTACACAGCAAGTTAGGGACAGCCTGTCTTGATCCCCCCCCGCCCCCCCCAAAACAGAAAGAACACTAATGACAGAGCTGGGTGACTCTTGCCCCTTGTTGGAGAAATCACTCAATCCTTTGAAAAGGACTAAAGACAGGAAAGCCCAGAGCATGTGGGTGTTCAAAAGGAAAATCCTGGGATAGCTCAGCCCTTTTCCTGGGCACACCCACTGTAAGATGGGACTTGCAACAAGACAGGTATCCAAATAATATGGATGTGTAGGACAATGTGCCCATGGATAGGACAGACAGGAAAAAAGAGGAGCAGAGACTTGTATGCTTTGTCTCCCCCAAACCCATGTTTAATCCCAGCCACACGTTGATGGTGTCAGGAGGTTAGAAACATAATCTGACCATAGTGCACAGAGCCCTTTGAAAGTACGCTCTTGAGGCAGAGCCCCATGACTGGATCCTGGTAGCTTTCTAAAGAGAAAACCACACTCATACAGATTCAGGGCATACTGGGTGGATGGGAGTTAGATACAACTGAGGAAAACCGGATCTTGGTAGCTGTGCTTTCTCTTAGTCAGAATGCCCCTTTTTGGTTAAACATCACTAAAGCCGCAGTTACGGTCTGGCTATATCAGAGATCAAAGCAATTTCACAGACGTTTAATTGATGAAGGAGACATGAAGTTATTAGTTTATCACTTGTTCTGTAGTTTGATTCCCAGCTCCACAAATCAACAACCATGGAAAAAAACAAAACACCCTCCGCCCTGCAAATCCAACAAATACACAGTCTCCCTGTCCCTCCCATCAAACCAGACTAATAAAATTAAATGAAGAATGGCAGGGAGAAAAGACTAGATGGAATTAGGTATAGTTAGTGTGCTGGCTAGTCTTGTGTGTCAGCTTGACACAAGCTGGAGTTATCACAGAGAAAGGAGCTTCAGTTGAGAAGATGCCTCCATGAGATCCAGGTGTAAGGCATTTTCTCAGTGATCAAGGGGGAGAGCCCCTTGTGAGTGGTACCATCTGTGGGCTGGTAGTCTTGGGTTCTATAAGAAAGCAGGCTGAGCAAGCCAGGGGAAGCAAGCCAGCCAGTAAGGAACTGGCTCTGCATCAGCCCCTGCTCCTTGACTTACTTGAGTTCCAGTCCTGGCTTCCTTTGGTGATGAACAGCAACATGGACGTGTAAGCTCAATAAACCCTTTCCTCTCCAACTTGCATCTTGGTCATGATGTTTGTGCAGGAATAGAAACCCTGACTAAGACAGTTAGGCTCGATGTATTCGACTTTCAGCTGAGCGCTACTTGATGTTAAATAAAGGAAATATCCCTTGCTTCCCTGCCTACCCAGGCCAGCCAGGAGGAGGAACCAAGTAGATTGCCTGAAGAAACCAGACTGGAGCAGAACTTGAAAACATAGACAGGAATTGAAAACCTGCAGACTCGTGCAGTTGTTGCCTACTTGTTAAACCAATTCAACTTCATCAGTTCATTTGAAAAGCTTCCTATCTGTTAGGTTGCTTTAAGTTTGGGGCAGGGTGGTAAGCCAGCTGTAGTCCCTGCCTTCAATATCTGCAGAGTCAAAGAACCATAATAGGATGACATATATTTCAAGGGTTAAACCTCTAAGAAACTCTGAAACGAGGGAGTCCCTCTGCCCTCACCTATGAAATTAAAAATGGAATATGGAATAAAGGAGGAAGGACCTGTCTACTCCTAAAGTGTGGAGAAGACATTTATTGTAGAGATAAGGGAGAGAGCAGGCAGAGGGAAGAGCGCAGGCTGAACATAGCCAGCACACTAAACTGGACCCTGAGAGGACAGAGGAGAATGGAGAGCCAGAGAGAAGCTACTAACTGACCAAGAGGCCCAAAGAGACCTGTGTCACCAGAATGACTGGAGTATATAAGGATCAGGCTAGGGGGCAGGAGATTGGAAGCCCAGCCCCTGGGAGAGGCTTAGTGTAGGGGCGGGGTGAGGAATGCTGGGCGGAGCCACAGATAATAGATGCTGGGAGAGCTGGCTTGTAACTTCTTTGACTGTTACCAGCACCCTAGTTAGCCTCTTATGGTTCTGAGACTTAACGACACCCAAAGTCCCAACTGTAGAAGACACACCCAACTCTTCATAGTCTGATTCGCCACCATTCCTACAAATTTGGAGATGTAACCGAATTTTAGTGCATGTGTGTGAATATGAACAAGCAGAATTTTTTTATTTATTTATTTATTTATTTATTTTTGGTTTTTTGTTTGTTTTGTTTTGTTTTTTCGAGGCAGGGTCTCACTATGTAGCCCTGGCTTGTCTAAGAACTTCCTATGTAGACCGGGGTTGGCCTCAAACACACAGAGATTCTCCTACCCCCGGTTCCCGAGGCCTGGGATTTAAGGTGCATGTCACCATGCCAGGCCTCTTTCTCGTCCACTGATGTTTCTTATCTTCTCACATATATTCTAAACTCACAGCACTGCTCACATTCTCCCAAAGCCAACCCTTGTCTACCTCTCTAGATTATTATGGTTCTTAAAGCAGGACCAAGAGCTCTCTCATCTGGTGTCCAGAAGATGTAGATGGTCCTTGCCCAGCCAGGAGACTTCCGACCTTGGACATTCAGCTTTTGTCTATGTTGAGGGAACCAATTCCTGATCTAAGAAACACAACTTGTGGGCATAGTTCAAGTTCTTGGCACATAGAAGGCTCAAAGATGATTATTCAGCCATGTGGAGTGGTACACATCTTTAATCCTAGTACTTGAAAGGCTGAGGCAGGTGGATCTCTGTGAGTTTCAGGCCAACCTAGTCTACATCATGAGTTCCAGGCCAGTTAAGAAGACTATACCTCGAGACATAAATGAAAATAAAGCAATGATTAAAATGACATTAACTTTAAAGCCTCAGGCCAGAATTTGAACTCTATGGGAGTCCTGCTTCGAGATGGATCTAAGAAGGGTTAATAATCAACTCTGGCAGGTTTTTTTGTGGCTAAGAATAAGAAATATGTACCTTGTACTTTGCCTTAAAGACCTGCCATTTAGTTGGGTAAACAAATGGGAAAGCATTAGAAGTAGAGTTTTCAAAAGCACTGGAGCAGCGATTCTTAGATTTTAGTGTCTGAGCTGACTAAAGGGCACTTGCTAAGGAGGTCAGCAGCCCCACCCACCCCCACTCTCTGATTCAGTAGGTCTGAGTCTGTGCATTTGGCACTTAGTTTACTTTTCCTACTTCCTCAGCTAATGCCACAGCTGCTGTGTTGGCAAGATTCTCTTCTCGACCAAACTTTGGTCAAGCTCTACTGAACATCCTCTTGAATAGAACTGACCTTGGCTTCCAGGTCTTCTCTTCTAGAGGGTAGCTTTGCCAAGAATCCTGCTAAATCAGTTATGCCAGAATCTTCCACCCTTGATAAGGGATCACCCTCAATATTTGATAAGATTCTTCTTCCACTGTCCCCCAAATGGTGTCTGAGCACCCTGGCTTGCCTTCAGCAAAGCATGCGTTGTCAGATTGTTCCTTACCCTTGTGATCCCTCTCAATAGAAAATTCATTGAGCTCCCACCCTGATAAATCTTGTCTTTGTTGTATTGAGGGTTGAGGCCAACCTCTCTCCTCTACTATAAAACCCCATTGAGCAGTGGTCCTTATACCTAGCATAATGGTCTCTAAAAGTTTACTTCACTGTTCTGTGTCTTGTTACAAACTTAAAAAACATCAAAAAACTTGTGTGTTTATCAGAGTTTGGGTATGCACATGTGGAAGTCACAGGACAACATGGGGTGTCAATGGTCCCCTCATTTGTGTGAGGATTGGGTCTCACTTGCTGCTGCACATGCCAGGCTGGCTGGTTCATGAGCTTACTGGGTTCTTTTATTTCTGTCTGCTATCTCACCTAGGCAACCTCTCAGTACAGACACTTGTTACTTTGGCTTTATTGAGTTTGGGGACCCCAATTTTGGTCCTCATACTCACGTTGGCAAAGGCTTTATCCACTGAGCTCCCCAGCTCCTCTCCTCTTTAAGAGACCCTCTCTGGCACTCAACACGTTGCTCACATACAAACCGACTTCTGTTCTTGCGTATCTCACCTGTGATATAAATTATTTCAAGGCTAAGTTGTAAGAGCAAAACCTGGCACAGCATTTGGTAAAAGTTGGTTAGAGCTCATTATCTATTCATTTTGGGGGGAAGTGGGTCGATGAAGCCTGGGGTTAAGATGGCTAACACAGAGCAAGGAATGAAGTCCTTGTTTTGTGCAGCCACACAGGCACAGATCGGTGAGGCAGGTATTTCCTAGCACACCCCAACAGGACTGCCTTGAGCCCGAATGAAAGCTTGAGACTGCAAGCTTTGGGTCCAGAGATAACGCGCAGGCGCAGACCCGCTATGGCTACGCTTTGCGCATGCGTCCTGAGGTGCGGTGTGTGTCAAGCTGGCAGAGTAAAATAAAATGGCGGCGGCGATTCTGGTTCGGGCGGTCACGGCTGGAGCGAGGCTCAGCGTTCTGAATTGCAGCCTCGGCACCACGATCCGCAGACTTTGCAGCCAGCCTGTTTCAGTTAACGAGCGCATCAACAATAAGCGCGAAGCCGCGCTGCTGGGTGGAGGCCAGCGCCGCATCAACGCGCAACACAAGCGAGTGAGTCATAGGCGCCAGTGCGTCCCGCCCCTCCGCTCGCAACCTATCACAGCGCGCCGGGCTCACGGCGCCCGAGCCTCCCAGCAAATAGGCGCGGTGCCTGGGAGGGGCGCGGCTAGAACTTTCACCTGGAGAACCTAGAGCCCCCTCGGGTGTCAGTAGACAAGGACGAGCGTCTGCACACTTAGAGAGGTCCCCGGGCGGTGGAGGTGGACCTTGATTAGCTGGGTGATTATGACCGGTCTCCAGCTGCGCTCCACTTAGCAGCTATGAACTTTTGGGAAAGCTGGTCTTTAGAAAGCATCTTAAACAGAATAATGCCTTCCACCTCTTGTTAGAATAAGATTGCTTCACTAATTGTCCACAGGCTCTGAATTAAAAAGACCGGATTGTTCTCGAGCTGCTGGAAAGCGTTTCTGCCAGTCCCCCCCCATACCCCTTCATGGGGAAGGAAGCAGTAAAGCCGAGGCACGAAGAATGAGAAAAAACTTGCTTCCGTTCACATTAACCTGGGGTGGGGTCTCCGGGCCTGCTGGGGACTTGTGACGCCTGTGTTTAAGGAAGTCAGGTGGACCTCTGGAGTTTCCTGTATGTTCAGGAAGCAGATGGACTTTCTAGAAACTCTCAGGCTAACTCTGCTCTGAGCAGCCAAGGCACTAAATCACTGCCTGGATTTTTCAGGCGGGAATCACATTTGAGCTGCTTCTGGGGAGGTCATTTAGCAGCAGAAAACAACAACACAACAAAACAAAAAAAAAAAAACCAGAACCTGGAAGAGGTGACCCTAGACTTGAAGCCAGACTTGCCCAGTGTGTCCTTGACTCATGTGTGAGTCCAGACAGAAGAGCTGGATAAGTTAACAGGAATGTGATCTAAGTGAAGCGCTCCCTGTGAAGGGCATACAAATCCTACTCAAATGTGTGAAAATCTGGGTCTTACGTCTAGGTCAAATGTTGATTCAGATGTCCTGAGTTACTTTTAAACACTCAAGGATAATTATTTCTCTTGACACTTAGGGATGTAAATGTGTTTGAAAGGTTTGCAGTGAGCCATAAGCCCTCTCTCTCTTTCCCCTTTGGGGTCCTGCTGAAGGGCTATTAAGTTTTCTGGGACAGCCTGTCACTGCTCTGGTAACCTCTCTCTTGGGGCACCCTTGCTCAGTTGCCTGTTCCTCCCCAGGCAGATCCTGATGCTCTTAGATTAAGGCCTTCAGAGAGGTTTTCTGCTGTCAGAGCTTATTGAGTTGAGAGGCTGATTTGTGTTCCCTTTAAGCAAGTTTTTCATTATGTCCGTGAGTCAGATGTCCTAAAAGAGGACCAGAAAGTACGAATAGTTTAAAATTTATCAATCTGTCTATTACCTATTATCTAACTATCTAGTTGTTAGATTGTTTCTCTTAAAAGTAAATTTGTTTTCGACAACCTCATTGGCTTTCACTATTTTCTTAGAATAACTAATTTACAGTTTATAACATTTTTTTCTTGTTTGTTTAATGTGTATATGTGTTGCTTTCTTGACACAGTAGGCCAAGGAATTTACAGATTTGAGGTTTTGGAGCCTAAGATATGGAGGCTTTAGGTAGATTGAGGATTCAACTTCATCTGAAAGGGGAGTTTGAATTAGGATCTCATGCAGCCCAGGTTGGCCCTGACTTTTCTTTGCAGCTAAGGATGATGCTGAACTTCTAATCCTACCACCCCCAGCTCTGGGATTATAGGCATTCACTACCATAAACAGTATATGTGGTACCGGGAATTGAACACAGTGCTTTTGCACACAGTAGGCAAGCCCTCTACCAATTGAACTGTATCTCCAGCCATTTTCTTTTCTTTGACTTTAAAACACCCCCTCCCCCCCAAACCAAGAAACTCGCCCGCATTCTGCACCTTCCCCTTTACTCCACAGATCCCTGCTATGGGATCTTGACCTTGTCAGTTATAGTGTCTTTAAGCAGGCATTCCTAGTTAGGATAGAAGAAGAGCAAACCTTTATGAAGGCAGAGGACCCATTAGTGCCCTGGGGTGGAGGTGGAGAGCTGGGGGGATGGGTTATGCCTGGCTGAAGTGAGCTTCTCTGAAAAGAGCCTGTAAATCTCTGACCCTCACTAAGCCTGCCTTAGATTACTCCCTTCTCCTTGGGTTTCCTTCCACAGGCATTTAAATGGCTCCGGAGCACCCTATCTACCCTGCTGTCTTGGCTGAAACAATGTCTATTACTAGCGCCTGTCTACTTTGGGCAAGAACAGATAGAATAGAGCCTTTTCCATTGGGGCAAAGACGAAAATTTTTGCCTGTGCCCCTGGCTTTCCTGCCAGCACATCTTCCTTGCTTGTTAATTTGGTCGGTGGTGACATTACCAACAGGTCCTTGTTTGTAGGGAAAGCTAACAGCCAGGGAGCGGATCAGTCTCCTGCTGGACCCTGGCAGCTTCGTGGAGAGCGACATGTTTGTGGAACACAGATGTGCTGACTTCGGAATGGATGCTGATAAGAATAAGGTATCTTTGTCTGTTCCAGTGACTCGCTGGCCTTCCCACCAGAGCGAGAATCCACATAGCCTTTATCTCAGACCCTCTGTTCCAGTGACTCGCTGGCCTTCCCACCAGAGCGAGAATCCACATAGCCTTTATCTCAGACCCTCTGTTCCAGTGACTCGCTGGCCTTCCCACCAGAGCAGAGAATCCACATAGCTTTTATCTCAGACCCACTGGGCCTTCGGGTTCCCTCCTAGCTTCGTCTTTGTCTGTAGATGATTGGGTAGCTGTTTATTCTCTGCAGTGTAACTCAAGTTCAATTTCCAAGGCTCAGGTTGCAGGTTCCATTCCTCATCATACAGAATGACAAGTTTGGAAGGAGGATCATCAGACTATCATTCAGATGGGTTCCGAGAACCAGGCGGTCATCAAATGCAGGCTAATTGTTTCTTTTGATACTTAAGTTTGAGCCTATGTTTAAGTGTTTTTATGGTTGTGGGTTTTTTTTTTCTATTTGTCTATGTCACACAGGATGCCTTAGATCTTTATTTAGTCCAGGCTAGCCTTGAACTCCTGTACCTCTTGGCCTTAGCCTCCTGAGAGGAATCGTAGACATGCACCACATATACTCTGAGTCTTTGAGGTCAGTAAAATCAGATTGCTTATCATAGGTGCGTGGAGCTCTTTGGATTATCTTTTTGGTCCAGTTCTCTGCATATCTGCTGTCTGTGATCAAAGATGTAACCTTGGCAGTCTTTATCTGAGTAGTTATGGGTATACTGATGCTGGAGTTTCCATGAAAAAGAGTGGGTTTGGGTAGGGGTGTGTGACTTTGGGAGAGCTGCTATGCAAGCGCTCTCTCTCTCTCTCTCTCTCCCTCTCTCTCTCTCTCTCTCTCTCCCCCCCTCTTTCTCTCAATGTTACTGTGTAGCCAAGGTTGACCTCAAACTTGTAATGATTCTCCTTAGTTTTTGCTGGGATTCCAGGCATGTGCCACCAAGCCAAGCTCTGCTGTGTGTCCTTAATATGTTCATCTCCAAAGTAAATGGCCCGGTGGCCTTCTTATGATTATTTTGCCTTTATTTCTATTTATTTCTATTTATTTATTTATTTATTTATTTAGGTGTACTGAGGACTAAACCAAACTTTGGTTTTTAGTTTGAACCTTCTTCCAACCAAACCTTAGAAAATTTGGCGTTTTGTTTTTCACTAAGGCATGATGCCAACTTGACTATAAGAAGTATTTGGTTCTGGCAGTGGTGGTGTATGCCTTAAATCCCAGCACTCGGGAGGCAGAGGAAGGCAGATCTCTGTGAGTTCGAGGCCAGCCTGGAACTAGTTCCAGGATAGCTAGGATCACACAAAGAAACAAGAAAAGGAAGTATTTGTTTGTTTGTTTGTTTGTTTTTAACCTTTATTTTTCCATTTTTCTGATAGTTTCCTGGTGATAGCGTGGTCACTGGACGGGGCCGAATCAATGGACGATTGGTTTATGTCTTTAGTCAGGTATGTCCAAACTTCAGCAAATAGTGCTCAACTACAAGGTAGAACCAGGAATAAATATGTGAAAGAAAACAATTTAGGGAACTGAAATCTTGCTTAGAGTTTGGGGCACATGACAGGTTTGCTCTCTGTTTTTTGTGTTCAAATGTAGTCTTTTTTTTTTTTTTTTTTTAAGATTTATTTACTAATTTTATGTATTTGAGTGCAGTGTCACTATCTTCAGACACACCAGAAGAGGGCATCGGATCCCATTACAGGTGGTTCTAAACCACCATGTGGCTGCTGGGAATTGAACTCAGGCAGAGAAGTCAGCCTCATATGTAGTCTTAATGCTGTTTTCTTCTTGGAAAGGAAGAGGCCTTTGTCTTTGGGAAGTGGTGGCAGGGCAGTAGGCTTGTGTGAAGTTGTTCAGAGAATGAGTTGATTCCTATGACTGTGTTGTGTAGCTGTGGGGCATGGAGTCCTGGGCTGCATGGAAGATCCAGGTGCAGCCTGAGTAGAAGAAATTGATTCTTAAAAGCATGGGTCCATGAGCTCTGGACTTTTCTGAAAATACCCAAATGCATTTTGTGAAGTTCTGTCAAGAGAGATAAAGTTGGTGTACACTGAGACCTGAGGTGGACCTTGTAGGAGAATCCTACAAGGATGAATGTCATGTACAGATTGTTTTTTAAAAATTAGTATTTTATGTCTATGGGTGTTTTGCCTGCTAATATGTCTTTGTACCATGTGTATGCCAGAAGAGGGCATCAGAAAGCCCTGGAACTGGAATTACAGATGGTTATGAGCACCAAGTGGGTGCTGGGAATCAAACCTGGATCCTTTGGAAGAGTAGCCGGTTTTCCTAATGGCTGAGCCATCTCTTTTGCCCTGTATGTCCAAAATTTTAATCTCTAGAAGCTGTGTATTACCTGACACGGTAAAGAAGAATCAGGTTCTGCTGTATGTGACTTTGAAAATAGAGAAGAATCCTATGTGAGCAGCAATGGGCACCATCTCTAGAGGCTTAGAAAAGATGAACAGACTGCCCTTGAAGCCTCCTGAGAGGTCACAGGCACATTGACCTTGGTTGACCTAAGGTCCCTGGGAGGGAACTTGTAAACCACAGAATGTGAGAGAATAAAAGTGTGTTGTCATGAGTTTGTGTTACTTTGTTAAAGCAGCAACAGAAATAGGATATTTCTTGTGCTATTTCATAATAGATTTTTCTATTCCAATCAGCCAAATGTTGAAGTTCACATTTTTTTTTCTTTCAGTTTTTAAGAGCTGGGCAAACATTCATAAAGAAGGCAGCATAAAAATGATCAGACAAATAGTGTTTTCTGGCATGTCTGACTACCTAAAGCCAGTACAGAAATTCAGACTTAGCGTATTTTTAGTATTTTTGAGCGCCTTCTCTGCTCGAGGTGCAAGTGGAAGAGAGGAAGAGCAGGAGATGAAGGCAGGGCTCTCGTTCTGAAAACACCAGTTCATAGGTAGAATGGGCAGCACAGGTGACCACAGACAGGGTAGGAGAGGTTCCAGGCAAATGCTTTGGACCATAGAGGAGCCTTTCCAGGTTTGAGGACAGGATCAGGGAAAATGGGCATTCAAAAGAGGCTGGGTACCAGACTTGGGGTGCAATGAGCCAGCTTCTTCATCCTGATCTCCAGGATACAGACACAGGTAGGTTTTTCTGGGGTGTTTCTGTTTTTCCAGAAATGTGTCCTCTTCCCTTGTCTTCTTTAGGCCAGTGACCCTGAGTCTGGATGTCTCTGACTCAGGGTTGTCTTTTTTATTTTTTTTTAGAGGAATATCCTTTCTCCTCTTAAGGTGAAGGAGGAGCTCTGAGTTCTCATAACATAGACTTACTCCTGTTTTAATGTCTACTCCTCCCCCCCCTTATCCTTGTTCCTTCTTGGTGTCCCCTCTGCAGGTGTGTTTCCTTCCTTCCTCCTTCCTTCCCTCCATCCCAATCATATGGTGTCCTTGTGATTCTAGTTCCCCTGGACTATCCTGCTGCTATGCCTGGGCTATCCTGCTGCTATCATCTTCATCCTTATAAGACACCCCTAGTGTGAAGTTTCAGACACAGGGATTGGGAGGGGCTGGGGAGACTCTGGTTGCCTTTCGTCTTTCTCCTTTTCCAGAATCCATACTTCCTGGAAGTGGTGGCATTAGTCTGAAACTGGTAGACTCTAACAGGGTTAATCCCACTTGAGCTACTGCCTCAGAGCTCTGAGTCATTTTTGTAGAACAAAGACTAAGTCTTTTGACACCAATCCTACATGAACTCCCTCTAAGATATTTTATTAAGTGTCTTGGGGAATAATCTATGAATTATGTGCTTTTTCTTTCTATTTTTTTTACCATCTGAAATGCCTTAACAGTGTGGGTTTCCCATTTCTTCCCACTTCCTGTTGGGTCTTCAGCTCTGCCTAGTCCTTGTGGTTTACCTACTGCTTTAATTGTGTCTCTTTTCAGGATTTTACAGTTTTTGGAGGCAGTCTGTCAGGAGCACATGCTCAAAAGATCTGCAAAGTAAGTGTTTACTATTGAAAATAAACCCAGTGCTTCCACGGGTTTATGTGGCAAACTCTGAGTATTCTGGGGGTGCAATGAATAAAGCTGGATGTTGGCTGGAGCAGATCTGTACAAGACACGGTACTGACTTGAGTGGAGCAGATCTGTACAAGACACGGTACTGACTCGAGTGGAGCAGATCTGTACAAGACACGGTACTGACTCGAGGGGCTCTCAGCTCATTTCTTAAAGTATTTTGTACTGTCTGTGTGACCCTGGGAAGGTATACAGCACATTCATTCTATCCATTCTGTTTGCTTCTCCTCCCCCTTCCCATCTTTCCTTAGCTCCCAGCCTTCCTCTGCCCAAGTGCTGGGATTATATCTTGAGCCTGTCCTCCCGGCAACCCCACATTTCTCCGTGCACATAGTAACATCTAAAATTACAAGGCTTGAGGGCTGGAGAAATGGTATAGTAGGTGTGAGTGAAAACAGAAGGACCTGAGTTCAAATTCCCAGCTCTTACATAAAAGCCAAGTGTGACCACATGTGCTTGTAACCCCAGCTTTTGGGGAATAGGCAGATCCTGGAAGCTTGCTGGCTGGTCAGCATAGCTAGAACAGC
Source organism: Rhynchomys soricoides (assembly GCA_019843965.1). Lineage (NCBI taxonomy): Eukaryota > Metazoa > Chordata > Mammalia > Rodentia > Muridae > Rhynchomys > Rhynchomys soricoides. Next base: position 5,002,856 of record JADRCH010000097.1, on the reverse strand, counting down.
GAGCTTTGGGTTCATTGAGAGACCCTGTCTCAAAAAATAAGACTGAGGGTGCTAGGGGAAGCCACTCAGCATTCTCCTTGGCCTCTGTCTGTGAAGAGTGAAATATTATATTCAAAAATACATTTGTAATAGATGATGGTGATGATGATGATGATGATGTTGATTTTAAGAAAGGGTTTCTTTGTCTAGACCTGGCAGTTCTGGAACTTGCTTTGTAAATTAAGCTGGCCTCAAAGAGTCCACTGTAGCTGCAAATTAATTAACCACTTTAGCTCCCAAGAGCCACACCCGCCCAGGAGCTCTCTGGATTTGCGAATGAAAGGCACGTGTGTGTGTGTGTGTGTGTGTGTGTGTGTGTGTGTGTGTGTGTCTGTGTGTGTGTGTGTCTGTGTGTGCAGAGGCCAGAAGAGGGTGTTGCATGCTCTAGAACTGTGGTTACAGATGGTTGTGAACTGCCCTGTGGGTTCTAGGAACTGAATTGGGGTCTTTTGCAAGAGCAAGTGCTCTTAACCACTGAACCATCTCTCCAGCCCCTGAATGAAGTTAAGCACTCTGGAGGACTAAGCTTAGAGCTCTGTAATAGGATATGTGCCTAACCTGAGCAGACCTTGGAGTCAATTCCGAATTCTGCTGAAGAAGAAACTCGAACACAAACAGAACCTCAAGCAGGCAACCAAACAAGAAAAGCTCCCCAGATACAAGCTATTAGACTGAGATGGTCTGAGGAGCAATGCTGGCATCGTCGGTGTTTAGAGAATTTTGGAAGTAATATTGAATTGTTAATAGCTAGGTAAGTTTCCCTCTGAAATAGAGCTACCTGGATTTTACACATGTGTTACTCTAGAGACCCTAACCCAATTCCCCTTTTTATTTTTATTTTTTGAGACAGAGTTTCTCTGTGTAGCCCTGGCTGTCCTGGAACTTGCTCCATAGACCAGGCTGGTTTCGAACTCGGAGATCTGCCTGCCTCTGCCTCTGCCTCCCGAGTACTGGGATTAAAGATGTGCACTTTCATGGCTGGGCTAGCCAATTACCTTTAAACCTTCCTGGTTTTCCTTTTTTACTGATTCGGTTGTAATGGTTACATGGCATAATGAAGTAAATGTGCTTCACTCATCATGTAAGGCATGCTGCACATGAAGCTGGCAGAACTGTTGACCCAGGAGGAAAATCTGTCGCAGTGGGCCTGGCCTCAGGTTAATATATGGGCCAATGTGCACCTTCATAAACAGACGTCTGTGCCATCTGTCTGCCACCAGTTGCTTCTTAGGAGTCACTGGGAATAAGATTGGCCACTGAAGAGAGTCATACCCTGCGCTTGGCACTTCCAATTGTGTCTTTGCTATGTAGCCGGTCCTTTATCTTCTATGAGGTAGCCAGGCATTGTAGGGGATTGAAATTAAGGTACTGACTGCTTCCTGTTTAGAAAAGTACAGGGAGAATGTTTTCCAGAAAGCATCATGCTTTACTTCATACACTCATATGAGAGACAGTCAGAGAATGGATGAGTGTGAGGTATGTATGTTGGCTTGTGTGTGTGTGTAGGCACAACTTTAGAAGCTGGTTCTTACCTAACATAGTGGACTTTTGGCAATTTAACTTGGGTCTTACCAGGCGTGTATGCTAATTGATGATGTGACTGGCCTGGCTGGCAGGGATGAAGGTTCTAAAACAGTGGTTCTCAACCAGTGGGCTGTGAGCTCTTTGGGGATCAAATGACCATTTCACAGGGGACACAAAGCAATATCCTGTGTATCAGATATTTATATTCAAAACAGTAGCAAAATTACAGATATGAAGTAGCAATGAAATAATTTTATGGTTGGGGTCACCACAGCATGGGGAACTGTATTAAAGGGTCACAGCGTTAGGAAGGTTATAGAGCCACTATTAAAAGGAGACACCCATGTGCCCCTCTTTGGCTACTGGACTGTTGAATGAATGGGCTGCAAGAAATGTAAATTTCCTATGAATGTCATATTAGGAGAGAAATGGCTGAAACCCTGGCTGCATCCAGAGGAGGAACTTGTCTCCTGGTGTAACAGGCCTTAGACCTTAGCACAGCTGATTCTATGATGGAAGTGCCATTCAGGATATAATGTCAGCAAGGAGACAGCACCACCTGCCAAAAAAATGAAAACAGACCTAATCCATCAAAGTCCATAGTACTGGAAAAGTCTCTAAATGTGCTAATCTTGCTTTTTGGCTTTTGTAGGTCAGCTTCTGGCTAAATGTTCTTGTTAACCGGAGTGTGTCAACCCAGAACATGTGTGGTTTTTTTTTTTTTTTTGCTCAAAAACTCACCCTGAGAAAGGCTCAGGGCTACACTGGGATCCTGAACAGCCAGCTAATAAAGACTTAAACCCATGACAGAGCAGTTTTCTCTCGTGAATATCCTACAGCACTGGAGAAAGATTCACAGCTCAACAGATGACCTTGTAGGAAAGTCTAGGAGTTGGGGCTTGGGGGTAGGAACCATACTTTGCTGGACTGTTCAGTGATGCATACCTTGTAGTATTGCCAGGACCCCTTGAAGATGGGGGATTAGGATGGGTGGGTTCTGGATCCCTTTGTCCTTCCCTGTGCAGTCTCACTGAATAAATCTCCCTTATGCTTTTCACTATTCATTTGGCTCCTTTAATGGGCTATTGAGGATGGGCAGCTGAACTTGGCTTGTCAGGACACAGGCTGTGTCCCCTTAGTCTGGTGACGCTTTTACCCACCAAGACATAAGCCATCTCCTTGGCCCAGCAAGGGGCTTTGTCATTGCTGTTTTTAGTAACCAGAGCAGATGTCTCATAAGATTTTCTATACCGTTTTAGATCATGGACCAGGCCATAACAGTGGGGGCTCCAGTGATCGGGCTCAATGACTCCGGGGGCGCCAGAATCCAGGAGGGGGTGGAGTCCTTGGCTGGCTACGCAGACATCTTCCTGGTGAGCAACCTATTAACAGAGTTGCCTCTGTAAGTGTGTGCTGGTGCCTATCTCCCCACATTGTCCTCTGCCCCATCCTCCTTCCCCAGAATCTCTTCTGTCACTGCCACTGTGGGTCGAATGAAGATTGGATGACCGGCCAAATGGGCTGCAAAGCCTGCTCTTTGTTCTTGAGAGAGGGCCAGTTGTTGGATAGTTAATTAGTTCAAGGTCATTCATGAGGAGAGAGAACGTGGAAATGTTTTTTTTTTCTATCATCTATCTGTCTATCTATCTCATCTATCTTTTTAAGCAAGGGAGAGATGGTAAAGAATGTTAATGTAGAGTGATTTGCTAGAAGTAAGATTTTTTTTAAAAAAAGTGTTCTCTTTTTAAACATTAGGGACTATTTATTATACAAGTTTAAACAGTAATACAAAGAAGAAAGAAATCTTTCCAAGTCTCATCATCAGGCACTCTTGGAGGACATCATTTCAAATACCTGCACTATTTGACATATGAGACGTCTGATGAAGGAGTTGGGGATGGCAGTCTGATAGGAGAGAGAGAGAGAGAGGGAGGGAAAAGACAGGCAGTTTTTAGTCAGCCCAGGGATATCCATCCCATACCTTCGGAATGACAAATATCTTATCCCCTGGTCACCATCCTTCTTGATCCATTGAAATGTTTGTGTGTGTGAGATCCTTAGTAAATTGTAAAGTATATGCGCATTACTTGAAAAGCTACCCAACTTTTGTATGTTCTAAACATGCTTTTTAATCTTCTCTCCCAATTCTGAGGTTAACCCACCACAGGAAACATTAGTTCTGTGATTGCTCGCCCAGTACAGGGAAGTCTGGAAGGTCTTCATGGCTCATGGTTTGGAAATCATGTCTGTGTTACATAGGGGAAAAAAGAGACCCCCAGAGAAGTGGCCACATTTTAGAGTGTGGCTGGGTTTTGGGATATCATCTGGTATATATTTAAGCTGTGGGGCTCAGGTTGCTGCTGCTGCTGTTTCCCCAAGCTGGGCCTTAGCAACTTTGAGATCTGTGGTGTTGAATGAATTGTTTGCAACACCTGCTTGTCACAGGACCTTGCCAGCCATTGCTACTATGTTGTTACTTTCTGGTAACTTTTAATTGGGATGTAATTTCAGACCTCACGGGAAACAAGTTGAAACAAGTTCCAAGATCTGTCCTGTGCCCTTTAACCAGATGTGCTGCACCCACTCAATGTAGCATTCTCTCTAGAAATACATATTTGCATGTTACATTAGAAACATTTGACGGCAAAGCAATGCTGTTTTGCTTCCTCACTGTGTATTTCCCGGGGAGCATTAACCAGAATATGAATGTAACATCGATGTGTTATTAATATCTGTAGTCTTTATCTAGTGGCTTTAATAAAGTCTTAATAGCTTCTTTTCCTTCTCTTTCCCTCCCGTTCTTCCTTTCTCCTGTCTTCTCTCCTTTCCTCTTTTC
>JADRCH010000097.1:4959662-4998447 GCA_019843965.1 Rhynchomys soricoides | reverse complement strand
TCCCTCCCGTTCTTCCTTTCTCCTGTCTTCTCTCCTTTCCTCTTTTCCTCTCCCTCCCCTCCTTCTCTTCCCCTCCCCTCCCTTTCCCCTTTTCCTTCCCTTTTGTTCCTGACCTGGAATAAACCCAATTGTCATTGTCATATCTCTTTGTTTTCTTTCTTTAATTTGAGGCAGTTCTATAATCCTTGTTTTTCATGACCTTAATTTAAACTTTTAAAAATTTCTTTTAGGCTGGGCCTCACTGTATAGCTCAGTGTTGACCTTGAACTTGCATAGTCTAGGCTAGTCTTAAATTCACAGAGAACTCCCTGTCTGCCTTCCACACTCTAGGGTTAAAGACTTGTGCCACTGTACCTATCCTGACCTTGACATTAAAAAAACCAAGCAAACAAAACCCCCACCTTTATTGAAGTTTAACTGAAAAACTGAAAAACCCACCCATTGTGACATGTAGTTCAGGACCTTTCTGTAGCTGTAGAATCATTGCCTGGGGCTCTGAGCCTGTTATCCAAGTGCTTTCACAGGTCACAGATTCAGCTGAGGCAGGCCTTGAACTTAGCTTCCTACCTCAGTCTCCCAAGTGCTGGGCTTTCAGGCATGAGCCACTGTGTCCAGCTTAAGGATATGTCGTCTGACTCTTGTAAAGTTTGTTATGCATTGTTTTATAGTGGTCAATTCACTATTTACTTATCAATCTGCTGTCCATTATTAGAAGAGGTGTCTCTGATTATCTCCCCCTTCATGTCTGTCAGGATTTTGGTTCTTATGTTTTAAGGCTCTTTCTGATTTATCAATTTGAGGACTCTAATAGTTGTAGACATTTTAAGTTTTTTCTTGATTTTTCGATTATATAGATTTTAAAAACCGTATTTATGTTTGCTGTGTTGCACTTGCTTGGGTACATGCCACAGAGCACGTTGTGGTCTAGGACTACTTTCAGTGGTCAGGTCTCTCTTTCTACCATGTGAGTCCCAGGTCTTCATGCTCAGTGGCAAGGACCTTTACCTAATGAGCTGCCTTTCTGAACCTTTGGTATAAATTTTTATAATTGTTATATGTCTTAGGGTTTCTATTCCTACACAAACATCATGACCAAGAAGCAAGTTGGAGAGGAAAGGGTTTATTGAGCTTACTCTTCCATGTTGCTATTCATCACTAAAGGAAGTCAGGACTGGAACTCAAGCAGGTCAGGAAGCAGGAGCTGATGCAGAGGCCATGGAAGGATGTTTCTTACTGGCTTGCTTCCCCTGGCTTGCTCATCTGGCTTTCTTATAGAGCCCAAGACTACCAGCCCAGGGATGGTACCACTCACAAGGGGCTGGGCCCTCCCCCCTTGATCACTAAGTGAGAAAATGCCTTACCGCTGGATCTCATGGAGGCATTTTTTCAACTGAAACTTTCTCTGTGATAACTCCAGCTTGTGTCAAGTTGACACACAAAACTAGCCAGTACAATTGACCCCTTGTCAGCTTGACACACACACACATCACCAATGAGCCTCGACCCTTACTTCCTTATTCATCCCTAAGATCTAAATAACTTTAAAAGTCCCCAGTCTTGCATATTAAAAGTTCAATCCCTTTAAAATATCCAATACCTTTTAAAACTCAAGGTCTTTTAAAAATTCAAAGTTTCTTAACTGTGGGCTTCACTAAAATACCTTCTTTCTTCAAGAGGGAAAAATATCAGGGCACAGTGACAATCAAAAGCAAAAATCAAACTCCAACTGTCCAGTGTCTGAGATCCACTCACGATCTTCTGGATTCCTCCAAGGGGTTGGGTCACTTCTCCAGCTCAGCCTTTTGTAGCACACACCTTGTCTTCTAGGCTCCAGATGCCTGTACTCCACTGCTGCTTCTGTTCTTGGTGGTCATCTCATGGTATTGGCATCTCCAAAACACTGCTGTCTTCTGCTGTAACTAGGCTTCACCAATAGCCTCTCAAAGGCTCTCTTCATGGTGCCAGGCCTCAACCTTCTTTGCATGACCCCTTCAGTCCTGGGCCATCAATTGCAACTGAGGCTGCTCCTTCACCAAAGGCCTTCCACGGCCTCTCACAGAGCCCAGCCTCAACTGCTTTTCATAACCCCTTCATGCCTTCAAAACAAGTACCGCCTGAGTGACTCTTACACATTACTAAGTCCAGCCACACAGCACAAGGTACAACCTTGGCTATCTCTGGAACAAAACCTCTGTGCTCTCAAAAAACACTTCCCAGAAGATATCACCTCAGTGATGCTGGTCTCTTCTTAATCACTGCTAATTTCTTTGCTCCAGCTAACCAGCATTAATAGTCCCAGTAATGCAATGGTTTTGCTTTAGTAGTTCTGGTATCTTGTTAATCACAGCTGGTTCTTCTGCCCCAGCTAACCAAAACCACAGAATCTTCACAATTAAAATAACAATGGCCCTGATAAGAGTCTCTAATCTTCCCTCTGAAATTTCACAAGCTGGGCCTCCATTTTCTGTTCTGTTCTCAACATTATCTTCCAAGCTCCTACACAACATCCCACAGAGCTCTTAACACCGAATGGATCTTCTAGCCCAAAGTTCCAAAGTCCTTCCACAGTCCTCCCGAAAACACGGTCAGGTTGTCACAGGAATACCCCACTACGCTGGTACCAATTTGTCTTAGTCAGGGTTTACATTCCTGCACAAACATTATGACCAAGAAGCAAGTTGGAGAGGAAAGAGTTTATTTAGCTTACTCTTGCTGTTCATCACATTAAGGAAGTCAGGACTGGAACTCAAGCAGGTCAGGAAGCAGGAGCTGATGCAGAGGCCATGGAGAGATGTTTCTTACTGACTTGCTTCCCCTGGCTTGCTCAGCCTGCTCTCTTATAGAGCCCAAGTCTACCAGCCCAGTAATGCTACTACCTACAATGGGCCCTCCCAGCCTTGATCATTAAGTGAGAAAATGCCTTACAGCTGGATCTCATGGAGGCATTTCCTCAAGGGAGGCTCCTTTCTCTGTGATAAATCCAGCTTGTGTCAAGTTGACACACAAAACCACCCAGTACAGTTATATTTTCTATGTGAATTGGACCCTAATACACGATAGCTTTGTTTGTTTGCTTTTTGAGAGTCTCTATATATATAGCCCTGGCTGTTCTGGAACTTACTATGTAGACCAGGTTAGCTTTGAACTCACAGAAATTCACCTGCTTCCAACTCTCAAGGTTAAAGCCATGTATGACCCATACATGATAACTTTGTATTTTATAACTTTTTAAAGTTTACTTTGTCTGATAACATAGCCACCATGGCTCTATATTTTCCTCTCATGGAACATTTTTTTAAAAAAAGATTTATTTATTTATCGTTTTTTTTTTTTTTCGAGACAGGGTTTCTCTGTGTAGCCCTGGCTGTCCAGGAACTCACTCTGAAGACCAGGCTGGCCTCGAACTCAGAAATCTGCCTGTCTCTGCCTTCCAAGTGCTGGGATTAAAGGTGTGTGCCACCACTGCCCAGCTAAGATTTATTTATTTTATATATGTGAGTACACTGTCACTGTCTTCAGACACACCAGAAGAGGGCATCAGATCCCATTACTGATGGTTGTGAGCCACCATGTGGTTGCTGGGAATTGAACTCAGGACCTCTGGCAGAGCAGTCAGTGCTCTTAACCACTGAGCCATCTCTCCAGCCTGGAACTTTTTTTTTAATTTCTTATTCTCAACTTTTCTGTGTCCTTTCGTCAAAAGTAAAACTATAAACAGAATGTATGTTATCTCTTTAAAGTCCAGTCTGTTGGTCTCTTAGATGGAGTTTGGGTGCCTGGATTCTTCTGTTATAACTTTTTAAAAGTTTTAGTTTTCGTGTGTGTTTGCGTGTGCACGTGTGTGTGTTTGCGTGTGTGTGTGTGTGTGTGTGTGTGCGCGCGCGCGCACGCACCCCATATGTACAGGTACCTGCTGGAGGTCAGAAGAGAGCACCCGTTCTCCTAGAGCTGGGGTTAATAGACAGTCGTAGGAACTGGGTGCTGAGCCCCAGGTGCTCCTAACCTCAGAGCCCCCTTCTGTGGCTTTTTACTTTTTTATGTTTATGTGTATGTGTGGACATACATGTGCCATAATGTGTGCACGGAGGTCAGACAACAACCTGTGAGAATTAGTTCTCTCCTTCCACTAAAGGAATGCTAGGATGGAAGTTGGGCCATCAGCCTCGGCAACTAGCTCATTTATCCTCGGAGACATCTTTCTAGACTCTTCTACCCCCAATTCCCTCCTTTTTAAATGACAAATCCCTATATAGTTCACACTTGCCTGGCTCTAGATCCTCCTGTGTCTGCTGAGCTTATAGGCATGTGCTGCCATGCCCAACTATGGCCCGCCATATCCAGCCATATGCCCACCATGCCCACCCGTACTGCCCAGCCATAACTCCACCCCCTTTTGTATTTAGTTGAGTTGAACCATTTTAGTTCACTTTAATTTTTGCCATATTTCCTTTTTCAAAAACTTTAACTTTTATTTTTATTTTATACATGTTGGTGTTTTGCCTGCATGTGTGTTTGTATACCAAGTCCGTGCCTCATACCTGTAGAGGCCAGAAGAGGATCTTAGATATCTTGTGTCTAGAGTTACAGAGGTTGTAAACTGTCACATGGGTCCTAGGAATTGAACTTGGGTCCTCTGGAGGAGCAACCAGTGCTCTTAACCACTTGAGCAGTCTCTTCAGCCTCCATAACTGTATTTTAAAGTGTCTTTTCTTAGTGGTCATCTAGGGAATTACAACCAAGATCTTAACTGGTTGAAAGATCCAACAGTGTAATAGACATGGTGCTTCTATGTGTTACATCACTGAAGATCACTTCTTCACATGTGATGTCTCCAGTGACAGATTTAAAAGATGTATGTACAAACAATTACAGATCGCAGGAATGCTTTGTTTCGTCACAAGCTTTACCTAGAAAGTTGGATTTACTAGTGTCTCTTTTCTCATGGCTTCGTGTAGCTGTCTAGTGTCGTTTTGTTTCAGACGGAAGAACTGCTTTTGTGTTTCTTGTATGATGTCTCAGCTGCCAGTGACCTCCCTCAGCCTTTGTTATCTGGAAATGTCTTACTCTTCCTTCCTTGAAGTTTGGCTTTGCTGGATGTTGAATTCTTGGCTGACAGGTTTTTTTATCAAGTACTTGAACTAAGTCCTGCTGTCTCTGGGGCTTGACTGTTTGTCTTACTGGGATCCCTTTGTCAGAGGGAAGCCATTCTGCCCTGCTGCTTTCTGGTGCCTTCCTGGGCTGGAGGGTCACAGTGTGATGTCATTGAGCTCATCCTTCTTGTGTCTTTCATCAAACCTGGGAAGTTTTGGGTTACATTTCTTCCGGTATTTGACTGGACCCTTTCTGCTTCTGGGTTCCTGTGGTATGCACGTTGGTGCCTCACGGCTTCCCATAGTCCCTCAGGCTTTGTTCATGTTTTCCTTTCCTCAGCATACTGACTTCCAGGTTTTATCTTCAGGTTCCCTGATCCATTGTTTCCTGTGACTAATCATTCGATGAATAGTGACTTCATGTCATTTACTATCTGTTTGTTTTCTATGATTTCTGTTCGTGTTATTCCTATTTTGTTCAGTGTTTTTCCTGATTTCCTTAAGTTCTTTTTCCATGTTTATTATTATTTTATTTCATCTATCAAACATATTCAGGACAACTGCTGTAGCATCTATGACTAATAATTTCAATGTGTGGGTTTGTTATGAAATATAACGCAGTTGAGGGGGTGCCTGGCAGGCCCATGCCAAAGTGTGCCCCTGAGAAATCATGCCATGCAACACATCTGGGTTTTTTTTTTTTTGGCTTTTCAAGACAGGGTTTCTCTGTGTAGCCCTGGCTGTCCTGGAATTCACTCTGTAGACCAGGCTGGCCTTGAACTCAGAAATCTGCCTGCCTCTGCCTCCCAAGTGCTGGGATTAAAGGCGTGTGCCACCACTGCCCGGCTAACACATCTCGGTATAAGGGGGTTTACTGGGGGAAGAGAGAGGAGTGAGGACCTGAAGGAGGGGTAGAGGCAGAAAAATAGACAAGTAGACAGGCAGACAGATGGGGTAGAGCCATGATGGCAGAGAAGAGTGGTGTGCAGAGGAGAGAAGAGGGAGAGAGAATGTGGAGACAGACACACACACACACACACACACACACACACCTACACCTGTTGTACCTGCCAAGTGATTAACATAAGCTGTTGCTAAGTTCATGGGAGGAGTTTAGTGGAATCACCTGTATACTAACAGGGTTTCCTCAGGTTTGTTTTCCCTTAGATTTCCCATGAATGGCTGTACCCGTTAGCGTGTTTTATGATCCATAATTTGTTATTGAATAGTGGAAATTGGTAGTATTCTATCTGGTAAGGTGCTCTTGTTTTTCTTCTTTGAGTCAGGGTCTCATGTAGCCCAGGTTTGCCTCCATCTCACTATGTAGCTGAGGATGGCTTTGAACTTTCTGCCTCCCACAAGCTGGATGCGCCCATGCCTGGTTTTCTGGTAACTTACAAACTGAGTTCCTTCAGTCCTCTTTGCTTGTTGAGTGTGGGACCCATCCGACTGTGAGTTTTTCTAAGCTATTTTTGTAAGCTTTGTCTTGAACATGAACCCTTAAATTTTAGTTGTCTCTGTGGTTGTGGTATTATTTTTCTCAGTGCTGAGACAAAAGCGCCTTTAGAAAGAGAGTGTTTGTTCTGGTTCACAGTTTGAGGGTGTGGTCCTCTGTGAGGAGGATGGGCTGGCTGGTCATATGCTACCTGCAGTCAGGAAACAGAGCTGCTGCTTGGCTCCCTTCTGATGTGTCATTTAATTCGGCCCAGGATGCTGGCCTATGGGATGATGCTTGTATTTAAGGTGGGTTCCCAACTCAACCCAGCCAGGAACTCCCTCTTGTACGGGCCCAGAGTTTGCCTCCTGCGAGATTCTGGGTTGTGCTTGATAATACCATCACAGTGCTCAACCAATGATTTGATAAAGATATCCTTAGAAAAGCAGAGTGTGGTGGCGCACACCTTTAATCCCAGCCCTCGGGAGGCCGAGGCCGTCGGATCTCTGTACATTCGAGGCCAGCCTGGTCTACAAATTAAATTCCAGGATTTTCAAAACTTTTGCACAGAAAACCCCTGTCTCAAAACAACCAAGCAAGCAAACAAACCAAAAAAGATGTTCTCAGAAGCTTAGAGCGAGGGTGGGAAACAATGTTCTTTTCCCTTGTAATAAGGAAACAGTCCATCAGAATTGAATGAAGGACTGCCTCCTTGCTGACCTTTCAGAAGCTACAATTAATGGTGAAAATAAACATCCTGGCTGGAGATGAGGAACAGTGATATGGTGTTTGCCTAGTATGGACCCCCAGTACCTCAAAATAGAAACCACGACCCTAACGAGGATGAGGTCTTGTTGCCCTTCTTAGGTGCCAGCTATCCACTGAAGGTGTGTGCTTCTCATGGCTGGAGAAAGATAGCAATGGGTCCTGTGGGATTCACCAGCTTTTTCCTTCTCCATCCCAAAAGTGTTTGACTGGGTTCCGGAAAGGTGCCTCTGACAGTCCTGTGGCTGAAGTTATTTCCTGGTTTCCTAAAGCTGTCCCATCTGTCTTCTGTGATGTCTCGTGACTATATCCTGTTAGCCTGGGTGCTGGGGTGCCTGCCATTGTTTTCAGCTAGTCAGAAAATCACTTGAACCCATGAGTTTGAAACTAGCCTGGGCAACACAGTGTGAGATTCCATCTAAAAAAAAAACCAAACTGATTTTATACCAGTAAGAGAACCCTACCCCAAGCCCATAGCGCCTGTGTTAAATACTTTTGGTGTACTTTAAAAATTTCTCCATGTTTTTCTTCCTTTTTCTTCTACTTTTGTTGGGGGGAGAACAAGTCCTGTTATATTGCCGACATTGCTTCAGCCTCCTGATCTTCTGCCTCAGCTTTCAGAATTCTGGGAGTTTAAACATGATCTACCATGCTTGTCTTATTTTTTAAACTGTATTTTTAAAAAATTAAAAATAAGTAAGCATACAAAATAGTAGTTATTTCTCTTTTTCTTCTCCTCCTTCCTCCATATCAAGTCCAACAGGGTCTTATATAGCCTAGGCTAGCCTAGAACTCCTTAGCTTCCTGCCTTTGTCTCCCAAGTGCTGGACACAACACCACCTTTAGCTTAAAATGAATATTTTTCTATATGTATATTATTATATATTGCTTGTGTTAATCTCAACCCCATTGTAACTTTTTTTTGAATGTTCAGTGATTGCTTCTAGGTTGTAATAAGTATCTCAACACAATCTCTTTAAAAATCATTATATTTATGAATGTCTGTATTGTATCTATGTATGTATGTACTTATTTATTTATTTATTCTTTTTTGAGACAGGGTTTCTCTGTGTAGCCTTGGCTGTCCTAGAACTTGCTCTGTAGATCAGGCTGGCCTTGAATTCAGATCCACCTTCTTCTGCCTCCCAAGTGCTAGGATTAAAGGTGTGCACCACCATCACCTGGGAACATTTACTTATTTTTATGTATGTGTATATGTATGTGTTTATTGCATGTGTGTATGTGTGTATATACATGTGTGTTTTAAGTTATGAGCCCAAATGCAGTGTTATAATTATTACTTTATTTGTTCTTTATTTCTAAAATAACTACTTTTAAGTATGTGTGTATCTGTGTGAGTCTGCCACTGGTGTATAGATGCCTGTGGAAGCCAGAAGATGGTGTAGGATCCCCAAGAGTTAGACTCATAGGCTGTTGTATGTCTCCCGATGTAGGTACTGTGACCTGAATTCAGTAAATGCCTCTAATTGCCAAGCCATTGCTCCAGTCCCAGATTAAGAAAAGAGAATTTTATGCAATATGTTTTTATGTATGTGCATGTACGTGTACAGTTGTGCATATGTATGGTGACTTGTGGAGCTCAGAAGACAGCCCCAGGTGTCAGTCCTTGCTTGCCACCTTGTTTTGAGACAGGGTATCTTATTTATTCCTTCTGTGTATTCCAAGGTTGCTAGCTCATGGGCTTGTGGAATTCTCCTGCCTCTGCCTCCTATCTTGCTATAGAAGTGCTAGGTCCATGGACCTGCAATCGACTCCGTCTGACTTTGGGTCCTGGAAATTGAAACTCGGGTTCTCATGTCTGCAGTTATCCACTGAGCCATCTTCCCAGCCTCCAGTATTTGGTCTTTAATCACAGGTTATCTATTGTTCATGATCTTAATTGCTTTTTGAGGATTTGGGTTGATGTATGGTGTCATTTCCTTTCACCTCAAGAGACATCGGGAGCTGGTGTTAGACTGGTGGAAAATCTTAATTAAAAAATCTAGACCGTCAGGTCTCTTAGCCTTCCCCTCCCCCTTTTATTTCTTTTGGAGATAGATAGGATATGGGGTCTTGGAATGTGACCCAGACTCTCCTTGGACTCACTATGTAGCCCAAGCTGGCCTTGAATGACCCAGAACTTGTAGCATAATCCTCCTGCCTCAGCTTCCCAAGTACTGGTGTTACAAAAGTGAGCCGCCATTTCTGACATGCTCAGCAATTTTTTATGCATAAATATTTTATTCACGGAGCCTTGAATACTCATTACTGACAGTTTCTCCCAGTTTCCTAGTCTTTTGTTTTGTTTTGTTGGAATTTTCCAAACTTGGTTCTGCCGTAGCTGGACTTATGTGTTATTTTTTTCTGAGTAGAGATGGTGTTTGTACTGTGATTAGCTGTATCCTGTGGTTTATAGAGACTGGGTCCAGTATCAAACAGGTGCCTCCTTTTCTTAGCTAAGGGAGAAGGAGAAGGGGAGAGGGATGAAGCAAGGAGTGATTGGCTTATCACCTTACATGAGTCCTAGAGCCCCAAGTTCTGTTTTCCTAGGGCTTGAGGCTTTACTCTCTTCATAACGCCTTTGCTGTAGAACACTTAAGTGACACCTGCCTTGGTGGTCTCATTTCCCAACCTCTGGGAGCTTCTGTGGGGGGTGGTGCTGGATCTCAGCATAGAGGTGAGGGCTATAAGCAGGCTGGGGACAGGCTGCTTCTCCCTGGTGGCTTTGTACAAACTGGGTACTGGACCTATCAGTGGTTGGGACTGATACCTTGGTGGCCACGTTGAGGAACTGCTGTCAAGGCAAGGACACTCTTTGTTTCAGAAAGTGACCTGTAAACCACTCCTCTGGTATGGGAACAAGTTGCACACATAATTTTGGAAGCACTTTCCTGATTAGATCTTTTGCCTCCTGCATAGAGATTTCCGAGGAGCAAAAGCAAATCTCGGTTTTATTGTTGCTTTTATCTTCCTGCAGATAACTGTGTGAGTACTTCTATAACCAGATTCTTTGTTTGTCTGTGTTGGCAGAGGAATGTCACAGCTTCCGGAGTCATCCCTCAGATTTCTCTGATCATGGGCCCATGTGCTGGTGGGGCAGTCTACTCCCCTGCCCTAACAGACTTCACATTCATGGTGAAGGTAAGAGCTGCACCTGTGTCTGGTGTCCTGTGAGTCCCACAACTCTCATCTGCAATAAACGGCAGTGCCTGACCCAGATCTAGGTCCTTATCTGAGTTCTCATTGGTGTTCAGTGGAGCTGAGATAAGGTGTGAGTGGAGAGTGGGTTTTGGCACAGGATCTGTAGTGGTTGAGGTTCAGTGGCAGCTGGTGCTTGTGTGCTGTGAGATTTTACCTGTGATCTGAATTGCAAATCGTTTCCCATAATCAGAAGATCTCAACCCTTGCCCAGACTGATGGCCTTTAACTGACCAAGGCTCCCTTGGGAGGGTCTGTTGTGTTCTGTTGTATTGGGAAGTGGCTTCTGGTGTCCCATGTTTCTGCCTTTACTGGTTTGCTACTTTACTACCCTTTTGTAATGGTAATGGGAAACTTGATCTCCAGCTTTAGTTGGACAGGTTTATGTCACCATATCACCAGCCTTTAATAGAATGGATTTTAATTTTAATTTTTTTTCTAGACAAGGTTTTACTGTGTAGTCCTGGCTGTTTGGATTAAGGGTGTGCACCATCAGCCCAGCATTGTTTTTATTTTATTTTACTTTTTGAAGTTATTTTTTTCAGACAGGGTCTCACTATGTAGCCCTGGCTGTTCTGGAACTCACCATGTAGACCAAAGTGGCCTGGAACTCACTGGTCAGTCTGCCTCTGCCTCCTGAGTGCTGGGACTAAAGGTGTGCACCACGCCACCACGGCTCTGCTGTGATAAATTATTTCTAGGTGGAATCTTCTTGAACTTTTATGTGGGTAACTATCTTTAATGTGATCGTTAAGAGAGACAGAAAGGCTGATTTTAAAAAAAATGTGCAAAAACTCAACAGCAAATGCTATGACAGAGAAAGGCTGAGCCATTGCTTAGTATGAGGGACGATTCTAGAAGGAATGTGACTGGGGCACTTGGTTCTCAAGGCCAGTGTGGCAGCTGGAATTCAAAAGTTCCAAAAGAGCTACTCTCCAGAGCCCAACTGTTCTATTCCTAGTAGCAATTGAAAGCATTCTTTTTCATTTTTTCCTTTATTAAAAGTAGATTTTTAAAAATACACAATATATTCTGCTTATGGTCTCCCCTCCCTCTTCTCCTTCCAAATTCTCCCCCCATCCCCTCCCTTTCAGTCTCTTGTTAGAAAACAAACAGGCATCTAAGAGATAATAATGACATACAATGCAAACAAATCAAAATAGAGCAATTGACCAGGACCTCTGTCCTCTATCCTAACTTAAAAGACTATAGTTCTGCACCTGACCTATGTCCTGGCTTCAGATTGGATGCCATCTGAAAACCATCCTCTCAAATCTGTTCTCTCAAAGTAAATAGCCTGGGTTGGCTATGAGATTTTAGATAGTTTTTCAACCCCATCAGAAATCTGAGAATGATCAACATATCTGATATAGGAAGCCTGACACAGCTTCCAGAACTAAGATAAATGTAGAGACAGCTGCCTACCTATACAGCCCCAGTAAGTCAGGAAGTGGGAGCATCAGTCTTCAGCCTTCCGGCCCAGAATCATGTGACAGACCTTTGAAAGACAGGAGTTATGAAGGACAAGTCTATTTTGTCTCGGCAGAACTAGGCTGTCTTAACCTGTAACTTGTGTCCTTTTTCTGGACAGTATTTTGTTTGTAGATGAAATGAGGCAATTCTTGCCTAGTGGCTGTCTCGCCACTACTGGAGCCAACTCCACTGATGCTTGATTTCTTCTTTGAATCCAGGAAAGGGATGCTGTTAGGAGCAGACTAGTCTCAACAACAAATGAATAAATTAACAATAAATGTCACATTCTGTGGATTTCTGACGTTTTTGAAAACCAACTATTTATGTAAAGTAATCTGGACTGTTGGCCGCTAACTACTCACAGCTATTTCTAATTAAAATCTTAAAAACACCCTAACAATAAACTCAGAACCATGAATTTGCTATTTGGCCCTTAACTCACAGGTTTAAACATCTTAGATCAGATTTAAAAAAAAAAAACAAACAAAAAAAAACAGTTATAGAATGACTGGGTCTAAGCCCTGTGCTTTAAAATTTTTAGTATCAATAGAATAAAGTTATGCCAATGAAAACTTTGATTTTGCATCAAAATAAATTCTGTACCATTTAAGAAACTATGACTTCAACTTAGTGACAATTATAAAGATTTCTACCAATAGAGATTATGGCTATACATTCAATTTTAGATATTCCTCCCTGTTCCAATTATGACCATTTCTACATTCCCTAGAGAAACAACCTATAATAACCACCTCCAGCCCCAAAGCCCAGGGAACTGGGTTGACGAGTCTTCATAACTTCTTCAAGCAGAATGTGGGCGTTGAGATATTGTGAAGGGGGGTAGGGAACATAGGATTGATTAGTCTTTGATATATGTGTCTTGACTGGATCCGGCTGAAGTCCAGGACATCAGGAGTTCAAGCAGGTCAGTTCAGCATGTCTGACAAGGAGACTCACCATGGCAGTATATTCTGTAATATACAAATCTCAAAACAAAATTTTAGTATCATCAAGATAACCTTTTTTGTTTGATTTTGTGGAATCTAGTTCTCTGGGGGTCACCCTCTATCAAATCTGATCCATATAATTCTGGAAGATGTATAGACATTAATCACCTTTTCTAAAATGCAAGGACAAAACCATTCTCCCAAATCAGCATATCCTGGAGCCAGTAACCAGAAAAACTTTTATATTGACCTCTCTCCCAGAGGAATAATATAACCACAAAACTCACAGTCACACCCAGTTTGAAAGTTAAAGCAATCCAAAACAAATGAAGTAAACTAAAATACAGTATGTGCCTATTCTTAGACCTTTTCTATTTTGCCATGCAGGATAATAACCCAGAATTCCTGTGGAGCCCACGTTAGACAGAATTTGAGTATCCTGGAAGCATATTAAAGCAATATATCTTTATACGATCTTTAAAACAATTAATTCAAACTTCCACTAATATCTGCCTATAGGAAGCAGGCAATGATTATCACTGCTCTCTCTACTTGGAGCTAGTGACTAATTTTCAGACTAGTTCTGAACTGTGATGTGATTCAGACAAAATCTGTATATAAATCTTTCCTAAAAGCAAATAACCCCAATTTTATAAATTCACAGTTCAGTCCATCTCTGCCCTCTTCTTATACCATCTGTCTGTTGATCTCTCTACCTGGAGCCACACACCTGTTTTAGCAGGCAGTGGTTATCGCTGAACTCTCTACTCTGGAGTCAGTGACAAAATCCCCTATCCTAGTTCAAATTAAAACAATCTAAAACATCCAATTACCTGGTAGAATTAAAACTCTTATGCATATAGTTAACCAATGGTTTGTGGATCAATGAAAACACAATTTATAAGATGCCAATACAATAATTTCATAGTCAATTGATAATGATAAAAACTGCCCACCTAGATTAGACAACTTATCCCAAACTTCTAACCTTTATGATAACATAACTATCTGTAGTGCTACGCCAGTTCACGTCCACTGAAATCTTCCTCCTCCTTCTCCCACACCTCTCCTGTCCAACCCTCTGCTCCGCCTCCCTGTTCCCTGTCCAATCACAGGGCTCCTATTGCTGCAATGTAATTGGACAGGGAAAATCTTGTAACACTGTGGCACTTCACGGCCCATCTCTGGCCACACCCGTGTGGTCTCCAGTGACAGTGTGCTGCCCACTCCCACTTGGATGCTGGGGTTCTTTCTAAACTGCTCTTCTCATCCCTCATCCCTTTTTAAAGATGTATGGGTGTTTTGATTGTTCATGCATATGGGCACCAAGTGGGTGCCCAGTGCCTGTGGGGACCAGAAGAGAGCATTGGATCCCTTGAAACTAGAGTTAACTGGCAGTTGTGAGCCATAAGGTAAGTGTTAGGAATCAAGCCTGGGTCCTCTGGAAGAACAGCCAGAGCCCTAACTACTTAGCCATCTCTCCAGTCCCCTCAGTCTTTTTCTTCTGCAACTAATTAAAACACAATTATCCTGTTCTTAAGTGGAAACACTAACTGACCTCCCCCCGGCCCCCCGCCTCCAGTACTGGGAATTGAACCTAGGGCCTGTGCAATGGGCAAGTTCTTTACCACTGATATACATCTCATGCCCTTTTTCTGTTTTGAGGTAGGGTCTCACTAAGTTGCCCATATTGTCCCTGAACTCATCTCTGCATCCCATGTTAGCCTTGGACTCTGATCTTCCTATCTCAGCCTCTAGAAAGGCTAGGGTTGCAGACAGGCCTGTGCCACCAGGGTCTTTTTAAAAAGCTTATTCAGGGTGATTATAATGCTCATTTTGGGGTAAGAAGTCTTAGGAAAATATAAACATCTCACAAAGTGTAATGGGAAGTGCTGAGCTGTCAGAGTCGCCTACGTGAGAGCTGTTTAATTCATCAGACAGACCATCAAACAGAATAGAATTTAGTTATAGATCTGAATATATTAGATACTTATTTTATGATACAGATGCAGTTCTGGGGAAGTGGCTCCATTGTAAAGTACTTGCCATGCAGACATATGTACATTTGGATATCTACCATTCGTAAAAACCTGAGCACATTGGTGATGGCTCGTAATCCTACCATGGAGAAGTAGAGCAGGTTCCCATGGAGTTTACTGGCCAGCCAGACTAAATCCACACTCCAAATCCAAATCTGCACATTCTAGTCCAGGTTCAGTGAGAGACCCTGTCTCAAAATACAAGGTAGAGAAGCAATTGGTGTTAACTTCTGGTTTACACGTGTGTGTTTATGTGTGCAGCCCCCACATTTACATGCACACATATATACCACAAACACATAAATAAACAGATAAACACATACATAGAAACAGATAAAGTCCAGTTTAGGGTCATGTCTAATATCAACCAGATCTCTATGTGTTAGCAGACAACCTAATTTCATAAATCACACATTTAATGTTACTTGTTTTCAGTAGGCTTTGAAAATCTTACTACTGTCACACTCAACTAGAAATAAGTTGACAACTCCTAACTAAATTCAGAGAAAATAAATACTAAATTCTAAAATATACAGGACTCACCTTCCTAATGTGAACATAAAATTCAAATACCTCCAATGTTCTTCCTTGAAGATATGTTAGCTTCACTCTGAGCAAAGAGCAACATTCCTTTGCGTTTCCCAAGGCCATTACATTGAGATTCATCAGATACCTATAACACTTGCTGAAGTTACCCCTTAAATATATCTATTTGACCAGTATGAAGTGTCCTTCCTTATCTTTTTTGCTAACTTTTGGTTGAAGGTTGATTTTATTTGATATTAGAATGGCTACTCCAGCTTGTTTCTTGGGACCATTTGCTTGGAAAATTGTTTTCCAACCTATTACTCAGAGGTAGTGTCTGTCTTTGTCACTGAGGTGCCTTTCCTGTATGCAGTAAAATACTAGGTCCTGTTTACATGTCCAGTCTGTTAGTCTATGGCTTTTTATTGGGAATTGAGTCCTTTGTGTTAAGAGATATTAAGGAAAAATGACTGTTGCTTCCTGTTATTTTTGATGTTATTTTTATGTTTGTGTGGCTATCTTCTTTTGGGTTTGTTGAAAGAAGATTACTTTCTTGCTTTCTCTAAGGTGTAGTTTCCCTCCTTGTGTTGGCGTTTTCCATCTATTATTCTTTGTAGGGCTGGATTTGTGGAAATACATTGTGTAAATTTGGTTTTGTCATGGAATATCTTGTTTTCTCCATCTATGGTAATTGAGAGTTTTGCTGGGTATAGCAGCCTGGGCTGGCATTTGTGTTCTCTTAGGATCTGTATGAGATCTGCCCAGGATCTTCTAGCTTTCATAGTCTCTGGTGAGAAGTCTGGTGTAATTCTGATAGGTCTGCCTTTATGTGTTACTTGCCTCTTTTCGCTTACTGCTTTTAATATTCTTTCCTTGTTTTGTGCATTTGGTGTTTTGATTATTATGTGACGGGAGAAATTTCTTTTCTGGTCCAGTCTATTTGGAGTTCTGTAGGCTTCTTGGTTTTTTTGGGTTTTTGTTGTTGTTGTTCGTTTTGTTTGTTTGTTTTTTCGAGACAGGGTTTCTCTGTGTAGCCCGGGCTGTCCTGGAACTCACTCTGTAGACCAGGCTGGCCTCGAACTCAGAAATCCACCTGCCTCTGCCTCCCAAGTGCTGGGATTAAAGGCGTGTACCACCACTGCCCGGCTCTGTAGTCTTCTAGTATGTTCATGGGCCACACCTAAGATTCTCTCTTCTATCTCTTGTAGTCTGTTGGTGATGCTTGCATCTCTGACTCCTGATCTCTTTCCTAGGTTTTCTAACTCCCAGGTTGTCTCCCTTTGTGATTTCTTTATTGTTTCTGTTTCCAGTTTTAGATCCTGGATGGGTTTGTTCATTTCCTTCACCTATTTGGTTGCATTTTCCTGTAATTCTTTAAGGGATTTTTGTGTTTCCTCTTTAAGGGCTTCCAGTTGTTTACCTGTGTTCTCCTGTATTTCTTTAAGGGAGTTAGTTATTTATGTCCTTTTTAATGTCCTCTGTCATCATCATGAGAAATGATTTTAGATCCGAATCTTGCTTTTCCTGTGTGATGGTGTATCCAGGACTTGCTATGGTGGGAGAATTGGGTTCTGATGATGCCAAGTAACCTTGGTTTCTGTTGCTTATGTTCTTGAGCTTGTCTCTTGCCATCTGGTTATCTCTAGTGCTACCTGCCCTCCCTTTTTCTGACAGGAGCCTGTCCTTCCTGTGATCTGGTTGTGTCAGAACTCCTCGGAGACCAGCTGTCTCTGGGATCCTGAGATCCTGGGTGTGACAGAACTCCTGAGAGTCAAGCTGCCTCTGAAACCCTGAGATCCTGGTGTGACCAAGGTCCTGGGGCCCTGTGATTCTGTGATCCTGTGATCCTGGGCATGTTAGAGTGCCTTGGAATGGAGCTTCCTCTGGGTATTGTGAGAGTGGCTGAGGAATTCATGCCCAAGGTCTGCTCAGGGCACTGGCCCAGACCAGAAGGAACCTTTGCCACTGGTCCGTCGGGGTTCCTGGGTCCCTGGAACCTGCTGGTCCCAGTTACTTCTGGTGTTGGGACAGATGTTGAGTCCTCCTCACCTCTGATCCTATGATCCGTGGTATACACCTTTAATTCTAGTGCTTGGGATGCAGAGGAAGGTAGATCTCTGAGTTCAAGCCTGGTTTATAGAGCAAGTTCCAGGACAACCAGGGCCATATAGGGAAACCCTGTCTTGAAAACTTAAAAAAAAAAAAAAAAGTGTGAGACTTCAAACTTTGGTTTCTTTCAGATTGTTTTGGCCATCTGCAGATCTGTGAAGGTTCTATGTCCGTTTTAGGATGGGTTTTCTGTTTCTGCTTTTAACAGCCTCATTGGTTGGGGACATGTTGACTCTGCTTGTTGCTTTAGACAGTATGGACAACTGACTTAAGTGTGTATTTTCTAGTTGTGGTAGCTCACACTGTAATCTCAGAATTCAGGATGCTGAGACAGGAGGATTACTGCAACTTCATCAGCAGCCTGGTCTTCATGGTAAGCATTGGACTGGACAAGGCAATGTGATGTACCATGCCTCTGCCTCAAAAACAATAAGACAAAACAAAACGGTGTTTTGTTGATATTGTCAACCACTAGCCCTTAGATTTATTATGCTGTTGGTTGTTATTTCCTTTCTGTTTTTCTAGTTCCTGTCTTTAGATGGCTTTAGGTTTAGTCTCCCCCCATGCTCCCCCCACCCCCACTCTTCAGATGTAAAGCTGCTATGAGGCTTTTTCCAGTATGGCCTCTCTTGACCCTTGGTTTTCTCTATGAGTCTTGATATGTTTTGGTTTTCCATTGTCTCAAAGTTATTTCTGATTTCTCCTGTGATTCCTCCATCAGCTCATTGATTCTTTGTTTTGTTTAATTTCTAAATGTTGTGACTTTTCTGTTCCCGCTGCTGTCTGTCTGCAGTTTCACTGTGGTATGATTGATTTCAATCTTTTGAAATTAATAGAGTCATATATTGTGGGAAACAGTTTACTTAGATCCTGGATCCCAGGGTCTTAGCTCAATAATGTCCCATGTAGGATTTTCTTTAGTACAGGATCCATGTGATGGTTTGTATATGCTTGGCCCAGGGAGTGGAACTATTAGGAGGTGTGGCCTTGTTGGAGGAAGTGTGTGTCACTGTAGGCATGAGCTTTAAGACTCTTGTCTTAGCTGAATGGAAGCCAGTCTTCTCCTAGCTGTCTTTGGAGAAAGATGTAGAACTCAGCTCCTCCTGCACCATGCCTGCCTGAATGCTGCCATGCTCCTGTCTTGATGAAAATGGACTGAACCTCTGAACCTGTAAGCCAGCCCCAATTAAATGTTGTCCTTATAAGTGTTGCCTTGGTCATAGTGTCTGTTCACAGCAGTAAAACCCTAACTAAGACAATCCATTTTGGTGGTCACATCTCTTTGATCCCCTTTGACCTGAACAGCTTATTGGTCATGATGTTGATCATTATTTTTCCTTTTTCTTATGTGCTAGGGATTGAACCTAGGGCCTTATGCACACTAGGCAGAGGCAATGCCTTCTGAGCTATGGCCCAGGTCCTGATTACTGGCATTTTTCAAGGTTATAAGATAAGTTACTTTGTTCTCCAGTGTGGATTTATCCAACATGTCTTTAGGATTAGATTCATAGTTGGGAGCCCTGCTCTGTGACATTTGTGGTGATGTGTCCTCCACTGAGACACCAGTCATGCACTGTGTCCTGTACCTTCTTCAGGAATATGTCTCCCCATGTTCCACAGTGACTGCTTATCTGCCCATTGTGATGCTAATTTGCTAACTGAGGTTTGTCTGGCTCTCCATTGTTGCTCTTATTTACATCCTTTGGGGAGACCCTTCTGCACTGCTCACATCTCCTCTGCAGGAGACACAGTTTCCTTGATGTATCACCCATTGATATTATACAAACCAACCATCCTCAATGACTGCACATGTAGCTGTTGGAAGAACCTGAGTTCTTTCTACACCACTTCTGCTTACACTGGGCATGGTGGTGCTTGTCTGTAGTCCCAGAAGCAGGGCCTCAGTGTCAGGCCGGCAAGGCAGGATGGTTCAGTGGGTAAACCACTTACCTTGCAAACCCGAGTTTGATCCTTAGAACCCCTGGGAAAGGAGAGAACTGACGGCCCATAGTTGTCCTCAGAACTCCATGTGCAAGTGTCATGGTACATATGTGCCAGGTCCCTCTCTCTCCTATGATGATAAAATAATAACCCCTGACCCTTCCTCAGCCTCTGGAAATCACTAGTCTTTTCAATGCCTTTTTTAAAAATTAAAATTATTTTATGTGTATGGGTATTTTGCCTGTATATGTGTATGCCCCATTTGTATGCCTGGTGCCCATGGAGGCCAGGAGACTGTGTCAGGTCCCCTGGGCACTGGAATTACAGATGGTTGTGAGCTGCTGTGTAGGTATTGGGAATTGAACCCAAATCCTCTATAAGAGCAGCCAGTACTTGTGACCACTGAGCCATCTCTTTCCCCTGCATGTATGCTTTGTCTTTTCTGGAATATAATGTAGTTGGAATCATCTCAGTATTGGCTGTATGGAGTCTCTTCAGACTGGCTTCCTTCCCTAATTTCGTCTTACATATTTAAGGTTCCTTACTTTCCTGGCATGGTAGTTTGTGTCTTAGTACCAAATACTTTTTCCTTATCTATCTTTCAGGGATTATTTTTTATCTTTATCTGTTGAAGAACATCTTGGCTTCTTCCAAGTTTTAGCATAACTGCTATAAGCATCTGGGTCTTGTGTGGATTGTGGATGGACGTCATCAGATGGCTTGGGTAAATGCCAAAGAGTACATTGCAGAATCAGGTGTTAAATATGGATTTAGTTTTTGAAGAAGCTGCCAGACTGTTTTCTGAAGTAGCCACTTCACCATGTATTCCCAGGGATTGAACCCAGGGGTCTAGCCCAGGCAAGCACTCTAACAGCCCCCTAGCCTTAAGCTAGACAAACACTCTGCAACCAAGCTTTGTTCCCTCACCAAAGTTCATGAGCTTGTTCCTAGACTGCATGGTTGGTTTGTTCTATCGGTGACTTTGTGAGCTTGTTCCTAGACTGCATGGTTGGTTTGTTCTATTGGTGACTTTGTGAGCTTGTTCCTAGACTGCATGGTTGGTTTGTTCTATTGGTGCTTGGTTTTTGGGCAATGCATCACTGTCTTGGTTACTATATACTTAGTGTGTTTTAAGATTTATATTTATTTTATTGTGGAAGAGTGTCTTGTCTGCACGTGTGTGTGTACCACGCCCACTGATGCTAAAAGAAGGTGTCAGATCCTCTGGGACTGGACATAGAATACATAAATGTAATTTACAAAAACCTTTTTAAAAGAAAACACATATTTCACAAGATGGTTACAAGCTAAAGCTACAACTGATCCTTTGGAGTAATCCAATGTAAATAAACCATTTTACATATACACCTAAGAAGTCCAGAAAAAAAATTTTTGAATATAAACAGTGCTATATTTTTTTAAAGATTTATTTTATACGAGTACAGTGTAACTGTCTTCAGACATGCCAGAAGAGGGCATCAGATCCCATGATAGATGGTTGTGAGCCACCATATGGTTGCTGGGATTTGAACTCAGGACCTCTGGAAGAGCAGTCAGTGCTCTTAACCCCTGAGCCATCTTTCCAGCCCCAGAAGTCCAGAAAAATTATTCTGAAGTTTATTTCAGCTTTATGGGAAACATCAAGCTGACTATGGTTTCCCATATGGGAGCATCACTAGACTGGGATCGATTCCCAGACCCCAGGGCTCACAGTCTCCTGCTGACTGGTCCAACTTCAAGCTCCCTCAGTGCAAATATACGGCTTCCTTAAATAAAATCTCCAGTAGCTTAGAACAGGGTTCCAGGTCTGATAATAAGCTGGGAGAGCATTACCCTGAAGGGCACCTTTGTAAAATCTGTATGTTTATGAAAAATGCTGTAACTGAAGTCCTTACCATGATTGTTATCAAAGTGCAGGTTACAACCCGTTACCCTAGACAGGTCCTGCCACTGTATTAGTAGAAATTAAAGCATCAAATTAGTGCAAATGAGAAGATGCTCACTGTCCACATTTGGAAAGGGGACAAAGAGATCTAGGGAACCCCGAAGTCAGTCTTCAGGTCCTGAAGTAAGACTAAAGTTTAAATAGAGGAATGTACACTTCTAAGCAGGACTGGTCAGTTGTGGTCCCACCTATCACTGACTCATCCTCCTCCAGCCCCATACTGCAAGTGGTCTGATAGTTCGGAAAGAATCTGTGAGGTCTTCCAGGGAGACATGTTCCCCTCTAGCTGATGCCCGTTCCTGCTGCAGATGAGATTCTTGGGGAAATTCTCATTTCTCTATGGTCCATTATTTCTATAGAGCAATATACTGAGAGGTTCAAGGACCTATTTAGCTTGTCTTCATTCCTGCTAGGCCTATAGGTCATTTTATTATCTTAGAATGTCAGTTGTAGCCAGAGAAATGGATGGTACCAGAATGTTTACAGAGTTTTTAAAATATTTTGGAAAAAAAAATTCTTTTTTCTTTAAGGAACTTAACTTTTTTTTGGGGGGGTACTTTATTTACATTTCAAATGTTTTTCCCTTTCCAGGTCTCCCCTTTGTAACCCCCCTATCCCCTCCTCCCACCCCCTTCCTCTATAAGGGTATTTCCCCACCCACCCACCCACTCCTGTCTTCCCTCCCTAGCATTCCTCTATATTGGGGCATCTAACAGTCTTAGACCCAAAGGCCTCTCCTCCTACTGATGGTCAACAAGGCCCTATTCTGCCACATATGTGACCACCATCATGGGGCCCTCCATGTGTATTCTTTGGTTGGTGGTCTAGTCTCTGGGAGCACTGGGGGATCGGGCTAGTTGACACTGTTGCTCCCTCCCCCAGCTCCTCCAGTCCCTTCTCCAATTCCTCCATCTGGGACCCCAGGTTCAGTCCAATGGTTGCTGTGAATTGAATCTTGGGTATTCCGAAATTTTGGGCTAATATCCACTTATTAGTGAGTACATACCATGTTCATTCTTTTGAGACTGAGTTAACTCACTCAGGATGATATTTTCAAGTTCCATACATTTGCCTGCGAATTTCATGAAGTCATTGTTTTTAATAGCTGAGTAGTATTCCATTGTGTAAATGAACCACATTTTCTGTATCCATTCCACTGTGGAGGGACAGCTGGGTTGTTTCCAGATTCTGGCTATTATAAATATGGCTGCTATGAACATAGTGGAGCATGTGTCTTTATTACATGTTGGAACATCTTCTGGGTATATGCCCAGGAATGGTATAGCTGGGTCCTTAGGTAGTATTATGTCCATTTTTCTAAGGGTCCGCCAAACTGAATTCCAGAGTGGTTGTATCAGCTTGCATTCCCACCAGCAATGGAGGAGTGTTCCTCTTTCTCTGCATCCTCGCCAGCATCTGCTGTCACCTGAGTTTTTGATCTTAGCCATTCTGACTGGTGTGAGGTGGAATCTCAGGGTTGTTTTGATTTGCATTTCTCTGATGACTAAGGATGTTGAACATTTCTATAGGTGCTTCTCAGCCCTTTGAGTTTCCTCAGTTGAGAATTCTATGTTTAGCTCTGTTCCCAATTTTTAGATAGGGTTATTTGGTTCTCTGGAATCTAATTTCTTGAGTTCTTTGTATACATTGGATATTAGCCCTCTATCGGATGTAGGATTGGTAAAGATCTTTTCCCAATCTGTTGGTTGCCGTTTTGTCCTATTAACAGTGTCCTTTGCCTTACAGAAGCTTTGTAATTTTATGAGGTCCCATTTGTTGATTCTTGATCTTAGAGCATAAGCCATTGGTGTTCTGTTTAGGAACTTTCCCCCTGTGCCCATGTGTTTGAGACTTTTCCCCACTTTCTCTTCTATTAGATTCAGTGTATCTGGTTTTATGTGGAGGTCCTTGATCCACTTGGACTTGAGCTTTGTACAGGGAGATAGGAATGGATCAATTCGCAATCTTCTACATGTAGACCGCCAGTTGAAGCAGCACCATTTGTTAAAGATGCTGTCCTTTTTCCACTGTATGGTTTTAACTCCTTGGTCAAAGATCAAGTGACCATAAGTGTGTGGGTTCATTTCTGGGTCTTCGATTCTATTCCATTGATCTACCTGCCTGTCACTGTACCAATACCATGCAGTTTTTATCACTACTGCTCTGTAGTACAGCTTGAGATCAGGGATGCTGATTCCCCTAGAAGTTCTTTTATTGTTGAGAATATTTTTTGCTATCCTGGCTTTTTTGTTATTCCAAATGAATTTGAGAATTGCTCTTTCTATTTCTATGAAGAATTGAGTTGGGATTTTGATGGGGATAGCATTGAATCTGTAGATTGCTTTCGGCAGGATGGCCATTTTAACTATATTAATCCTGCCAATCCATGAGCATGGGAGATCTTTCCATCTTCTGAGGTCTTCTTCCATTTCTTTCTTCATAGACTTGAAGTTCTTGTCATACAGATCTTTCACTTGTTTGGTTAGAGTCACACCAAGATACTTTATATTGTTTGTGACTATTGTGAAAGGTGTCATTTCCCTAATTTCTTTCTCAGTCTGTTTATCCTTTGAATATAGGAAGGCTACTGATTTGTTTGAGTTAATTTTATATCTGGTGACTTTACTGAAGTTGTTTATCAGCTGTAGCAGATCTCTGGTGGAGTTTTTCAGGTCACTTAAGTATACCATCATATCATCTGCAAATAGTGATATTTTGATTTCTTTCTTTCCAATTTGTATCCCTTTGACCTCCTTTTGTTGTCTAATTGCTCTAGCTAGAACTTCAAGTACTATATTGAATAGATAGGGAGAGAGAGGGCAGCCTTATTTAGTCCCTGATTTTAGTGGGATTGCTTCAAGTTTCTCTCCATTTAGTTTGATGTTGGCTACTGGTTTGCTGTATATTGCTTTTACTATGTTTAGGTATGGGCCTTGAATTCCTGATCTTTTCAAGACTTTTATCATGAAGAGATCTTGAACTTTGTCAAATGCTTTTTCAGCATCTAACGAAATGACCATGTGGTTTTTTTTCTTTGAGTTTGTTTATGTAGTGGATTACATTCATGGATTTCTGGGTATTGAACCATTCCTGCATCCCTGGGATGAAGCTGACTTGATTGTGGTGATTATCATTTTGATGTGTTCTTGGATTCAGTTTGCAAGAATTTTATTGAGTATTTTCACATCATTATTCATAAGGGAAATTGGTCTGAAATTTTCTTTCTTTGTTTGGCTTTGTGATGTTTTGGTATCAGTGTAACTGTGGCCTCATAGAATGAATTGGGTAGTGTTCCTTCTGTTTCTATTTTGTGGAATAGTTCGAAGAGTATTGGTATTAGGTCTTCTTTGAAGGTCTGATAGAATTCTGCACTGAATCCATCTGATCCTGGGCTTTTTTTTTTTTTTTTGGAGAGACTTTTAATGACTGCTTCTATTTCTTTAGGGGTTATGGGACTGTTTAGATGGTTTATCTGATCCTGATTTAACTTTAGTATTTGGTATCTGTCTAGAAACTTTTCCATTTCCTCCAGATTTTCCAATTTTGTTGCATATAGGCTTTTGTATTAGGATCTGATGATTTCTTTTAATTTTCTCAGAATCTGTTGTTATATCTCCATTTTAATTTCTAATTTTGTAATTTGGATACTGTCTCTGTGCTGTCTGGTTAGTCTGGCTAAGGGTTTATCTATCTTGTTGATTTTCTCAAAGAACCAGCTCCTGGTTTTGTTGATTCTTTGTATAGTTCTTTTTGTTTCTACTTGGTTGATTTCAGCCCTGAGTTTGATTATTTCCTGCCTTCTACTCCTCTTGGGTTTATTAGCTTCTATTTTTTCTAGAGTTTTCAGGTGTGCTGTTAAGCTGCTAGTGTATGCTCTCTCCAGTTTCTTTTTGGAGGCATTCAGAGCTATGAGTTTTCCTCTTAACACTGCTTTCATTGTGTACCATAAGATTGGGTATGTTGTACTTTCATTTTCATTAAATTCTAGGAAGTCTTTAGTTTCTTTCTTTATTTCTTCCTTGACCAAGTTATCATTGAGTAGAACATTGTTCAGCTTCCATGTGTATGTGGGCTTTCTGTTGATTTTGTTGCCATTGAAGACCAGCCTTAATCCATAGTGATCTGATAGGAGGCATGGAATTATTTCAGTCTTCTTATATCTGCTGAGATGTGTTTTGTGACCAACTACATGGTCAGTTTTGGAGAAAGTACCATGACGTGCTGAGAAGAAGGTATATTCTTTTGATTTAGGATGAAATATTCTATAGATATCTGATATAGATATATTAAATCCATTTGGTCCAGAACATCTGTTAGTTTCATTGTGTCTCTGTTTAGTTTGTGTTTTCATGATCTGTCCATTGATGATAGTGGGGTGTTGACGTTTCCCAGTATTATTGTGTGAAGTGCAATGTATGCTTTGAACTTTAGTAAAGTTTCTTTTATGTATGTGGGTGCCCTTGCATTTGGAGCATAGATGTTCAGAATTTAGAATTCTTCTTGGCAGAATTTTCCTTTAATGAGTATGAAGTGTCCTTCCTTATCTTTTTTGATGGCTTTTGGTTGAAAGTCAATTTTATCTGATATTAAAATGGCTACTCCAGCCTGTTTCATGGGACCATTTGCCTGGAAAATTGTTTTCCAGCCCTTTACTCTGAGGTAGTGTTTGTCTTTAACTCTGAGGTGCATTTCCTTTATGCAGTAAAATGCTGGGTCCTGTTTATGTATCCCGTCTGTTAGTCTATGTCTTTTTATTGGGGAATTGAGCCCACTGATGTTAAGAGATATTAAGAAATAGTGATTGTTGCCTCCTGTTATTTTTGATGTTATTCTTATGTTTGTGTGGCTATCTTCTTTTGAGTTTGTTGAAAGATTACATTCTTGCTATTTCTAGGGTGTAGTTTCCTCCTTGTGTTGGCATTTTCCATCTATTATCCTTTGTAGGGCTGGGTTTGTGGAAACATATTGTGTAAATTTGGTTTTCTCATAGAATATCTTGGTTTTACCATCTATGATAATTGAGAGTTTTGTTGGGTATAGCAGCCTGGGCTGGCATTTGTGTTCTCTTAGGGTCTGTGTGAGATCTGCCCAGGATCTTCTAGCTTTCATAGTCCCTGGTGAGAAGTCTGGTGTAATTCTGATAGGTCTGCCTTTATATGTTACTTGCCCTTTTTCCCTTACTGCTTTTAATATTCTTTCCTTGTTTTTGTAAATTTGGTGTTTTGACTATAATGTGACGGGAGGAATTTCTTTTCTGGTCCAATCTATTTGGAGTTCTGTAGGCTTTCTTGAATGTTTATGTTTATCTCTTACTTTAGGTTTGGAAAGTTTTCTTCTACAATTTTGTTGAAGATATTTACTGGCCCTTTAAGTTGGGAATCTTCACTCTCTTCTATACCTATTATCCTTAGGTTTGGTCTTCTCATTGTGTCCTGGATTTCTTGGATGTTTTAAGTTAGGAGCTTTTTGCATTTTGCATTTTCTTTGACTGTTGTGTCCATGTTTTCTAAGTTATCTTCTGCATCTGAGATTCTCTCTTCTATCCCTTGTATTCTGTTGGTGATGCTTGCATCTATGACTCCTGCTATCTTTCCTAGGTTTTCTAACTCCAGGGTTGTCTCCCTTTGTGATTTCTTTATTGTTTCTATTTCCATTTTTAGATCCCGGATGGTTTTATTTTATTCTCCTGTTTAATTGTGTTTTCCTGTAATTCTTTAAGGGATTTTTGTGTTTCCTTTTTAAGGGCTTCTAGCTGTTTACCTGTGTTCTCTTGTATTTCTTTAAGGGAGCTATTTATTTCCTTTTTTAAGTCTTCTATCATCATTATGAAATGTGATTTTAAATCTGAATCTTGCTTTTCTGGTGTGTTGGGGTATCCGGGGCTTGCTGTGGTGGGATAACTGGGTTCTGATGATGCCAAGTTGCCTTGGTTTCTGTTTCTTATGTTCTTGCTCTTGCCTTTCTCCATCTGGTTATCTCTGGTGTTAGCTGGTCTTGCTCTCTCTGACTGTGGCTTGTCCCTCCTGCAAGCCTTTGTGTCAGTATTCCTTGGAGACCAGCTCTCTCTGAGAGGAATTTGGGTTTGGAGAGCTGTGGTACAGGGTCAGCTCTGAGGCACAGACAGAAACCAGAAGGATCCTGTCCCCAGCTGTTCCTTGGTTCCTGTGTCCTGGTGGCTCTGCAAGGGTCCCTCTTGATCCAGGAATTTGAACAGAAGTGGTAGTCTTTCTGTGCTCAAAGGTGTGTCGGCACTCCTGGGAGACCAGCTCTCTCTTATTTGAGTATGGAGCCCTGTGTCACAGAATCAGCTCCCCAGCCACAGAAGGAAACCAGAAGACCACTCCTCAGTCCCTATGTCCTGAGGGTTCCTGGTGGGTCCCTCTGAACAGAGGTGCTGGTCTTACCCCAGCTCACAGGTTTGTCCACATTCCTTGGAGGCTAGCTTTCTCCTGGCGCTATTTGTTTATGGAGCCCTGTGGCCCAGGCTGAGGTCCCCAGCCACAGATGGAAACCGGAAGCTATTTTGAAATTTATAAAACAGACTTCTAGGGCAGTGTGCTTTGGGTGTTTGTGAGAGGCCAGAAGGAAGATCCCGTCGATCAAGTGTTCCTCTGTGAGAATTATTCTAGAGATCCTAGTGGTATAAAACTTCACAATAATTTTCCACAATGGGTAGTTTTTCTGATCTACTAGCCTTCCCCACTGGCTGGCATAGCTGCCAAGCCTCTGTTTTTATTACCCAGTATTATAGGGCGACTTCAGATCTAGTCTTATTTGGTGCCTAGGGGCCAGCTTAGTGTGGTCTTTGAAGCACTTGGTTCTCCTGGGCCAGACTTGTACTGTTTGCTTTGCCCTCTCCCAACTGGTTCTGTCCGGTTTTATCTGTTGTTTAGCTGGAATGCAAAGCCGCAGGACTAGAAGAAGTACATTTCCAGGCGATGGGCCATTTGCAGGCGCTGGGCGGCCGGCTGCCTCAGCTTGTATTTTGTCTTTCCTCTTCTCTCTGTGCTTTAAGATTTAGCAGTTGCTACTAAGCAGACTGCAAAGCATTGTTGAAGCCCTGCTGTTCTTTGGCAAATCCTCATCCCCTTTCTCACCCCACATTCTTGGAACTATCCACATAGCTCCTGAGGTGTCTTCCTCAGCTGCCTCCTCCCCTCGGCAGCTCCTACAAAAACTCTCCCTTCTAGAGCGGCATGATGTCATGTTTTCTGATGGGTGCCAGGCTTCTGTGTGCTATCACAGAGAGACGCCTTTTCTGCTACCATATTCTGCCACTTTCTTAGCCCATGTGGCTTGAAACACATACTTCAGAACACTATAGTCTAGCTCTCATGGAGGGGGAACTTTGGGGGTCTTCAGCAAATGTGTGCCCTGAGTCCAAGCATGCACTAGGGTAACTTTGGTGTTCATTATGAGTGGCTGCTGAGGAGCCAGTGCTAGCGTGGAAGAACCCCACCTCATGGTGTAGTGTCTGAATCAGGGAAGTTTCCCCAGTGTCTGGTTAAGGGGTCCCCATTCTGTGTATACCCTGGAAGCTGCACACTGCCCTGGTTGCCACTGGGGCTGCCATGAGCAGTTTAAGACTTAAAACCTAGCTGCCCTATAGCTTCTCCCTGACCTTTGGAGTGGGGTGAGAAGCACACTATCAGCTTTTGAGGAGGGAGCTGTGCCCTTGGGGGCAACCAGGTCTTGGGGCCTGCACTTAGCATTATATTATATAACAAAAGACCAAACCTTAACACTCCAGCCCCGGCTGTTTGCAGACTTGAGATCTTTGGTTCAGCCTCTCAGGGCTGGGGTTGAAAAGCACAATGTGGATGCTTCATTGTTTCTTAGAAGGGTGAACAAAATACTCACAGTAGGAAATACTGAGACAAAGTGTGGAGCAGAGACTGATGGAAAGGCCATCCGGAGACTTCCCCATCTGGGGATACATCCCATACATAGCCACCAAACCAGGACGTTCTTGTGGATGCTGTGAAGTGCTTGCTGATGGAAGCATGAAAAGCTGTCTCCAGAGAGACTCAGGCAGAGCCTGACAAATACAGAGGCAGATGTGAAGCCAACCATTGGACTGAGCCTGGGGTCCCAGATGGAGGAGTTGGAGAAAGGACTGAGCTGAGGGACTTTGCAGCCCCATGGAGGGAGCAACAGTGTCAACTAGCCAGACCCCACGGAGCTCCCAGAGACTGGACCACCAACCAAAGAATACACATGGAGAGACCCATGGTGCTGGCCACTTATGTGGCAGAGGAGGGCCTAAGGCCATCAAT
Organism: Rhynchomys soricoides; assembly: GCA_019843965.1. Lineage (NCBI taxonomy): Eukaryota > Metazoa > Chordata > Mammalia > Rodentia > Muridae > Rhynchomys > Rhynchomys soricoides. Next base: position 4,968,704 of record JADRCH010000097.1, on the reverse strand, counting down.
GGGAGGAGAAACCTTTGGGCCTGAGGGTGTTAAAGGCCCCAGTGTAGGGGAATGCTAGGGAGGGAAGACTGGAGTGGATGGATTGGGGGGGGGGTACCCTTATAGAGGCTGGGGGAGGGGAATGGCATAGGGGGTTTCCAAAGAGGAGAACATTTGAAATATAAATAAAGTAAATATCCAAAAAAAAAAAAAAAAAAAAAGCCTGTATCATCCTGTTACTGGTGATTGAGGTCTTAGCTGATGTTTCAAAGTCCGTGGCTTCTTATTCAAGAATAAAATAATGGCTCACACAGATTAGCAAAAATAGTAATGTAAGATCACTCAAAGTAAAGTTAAGATACAGATCAGAAATATACTGTTAAGATTGACTGTGGATTATGGGAGTGAAGGTACTGAAGTATACGTGTGTGTATCGTTTGCCTGCGTGTATGTCTGTGCACAGCATGCATGCAGTACTTAGGGAGGTCAGAAGTGTGTTCTTAACCACCTAACCACCTCTCCATCCCTTGGTTTTCTGTTTTAATTAAGTTCCATTTTCTCCTGGGCATATACCTTCTGATAATGCATTTGATTTTAATCATGTGCATGACCAATTATGCAGAGGCTTACGATGGTAGATGGGAAATTCTCCCCCGAAGCTTGCTAGGCAGACACTATTGCCTTGTTGTTCGTGTATCCATGTATCTCCGTCTCCAGCTTTTCTCTGTCTTTCTTTCTTTTCTTTTCTTTTTTTTTAGACAGGGTTTCTCTGTTTATCCCTGGTTGTTCTGGAACGTGTTCAGTAGACCAGGCTGGCCTTGAACTCAGAGATCTACCTGCCTCTGCCTCCCAAGTGCTTGGATTAAAGGTATGTGCCAGCACCACCAGGGTCAGTTCTTTTCTTTTTAAAATGGTTATCAGTAATAGTCTACGAACACTTATAAGTCAGTGTGTATGTCAGGGGAAAGACCTTTACTGGTCTGATTCTAAACAAGGACACACCATACAAGACACACAGACACATAGACAAACACTCGCATACTTTGTAACATTGCATGTTTTTCTGTCGTCTCCCAGATCCTGGGTAAATTCATGTTCCAGCAAGAGTCTTAGAGCTGCTGCTGAATTTAAATGAGGAAAGCGTACTCAGAGAGCTGATGATCTTTACATGTGAACTCATAATTGTAGCTTTGAGTGAAAGGCCGTGTCTATCAGTGTCTTTTCACTGTCCCTTAGATCACTGTCCCTTGGGTTTACTACAAGAAGCAACGTTTGACTTTAAAGGGTCACCCTCAGATATCTGTATTAATAAGATCACAGGTGCATGACAGTTGGCCTCACAAGCAAGCTGACAGTGGTACTTGCTTTCACTAGTGTGTAGGCATCCCTGGATAGACTTGGGGTGATCAGCTGCTCTAAAGCCTGTCCCAAGTGGGCAGTGGTGGTGCAGGACTTTAATCCCAGCACTCAGAAGGCAGAGGCAGGCAGGTCTCTTGTGAGTTTAAGGCCATCCTGGTCTACAGAGCGAGTTTCAGGACAGCCAGGGCTAAACACAGAAACCCTGTCTCAATAAGCGAACAAAAATAATAATCAATTTGTATGTGCCTAAAGATTCAATCTGAAAAATTCAAGTGTTTTCCTTTTAAATATTTAATTTGGCCTTTATTTTATTTTATTTTATTTTATTTTATTTTATTTTATGAGACAGGGTCTCACTATGTATCCTAGCTCTGACTTTCCTGGAACTCACTGTGTAGACCAGACTGGCCTTGAATTTACAGAGATTCCCCTTGTCTCTGGCTCAAGTGCTAGATTTAAAGGCATGCACTACCATGCCCAGCTTGGTCTTTTAAAATTTATTAGTACCTGTAACCTAGAGAAGATTAAACAGAAAACAACAGCAAAAAACAACAAACAAACAAACAACAAAACAGACATTTAAAGTGATAGCATTGGCCTATTTTTCTTAGTTTGTCTATGTCAGTGGAGAGAACTAACTCCTGAAAACTGCGTGCACATGCATGGGCGTGCACACACATTCACACATACACATCATCTGTTAAAAACTCAGACAGAATAATATGAACTGATGATTTAGATAGGGGATTTACTGCAGAATTGCTTATTTAGTTAGAGACTAGAAATTTGAGTGGTCACTTAAATTATGCCAAAATGTGGCAATTAGGTATGGAAAATCTACAGAATTCATGGATTCTTTTTAAGATATCATATATTTTGTTTTAAAAAATAAGGTGAATTTGGTTGGAATTAATATTCACAAGATACTGTTCCAAAGAAATGTATCAAAAGAAAAATGTTTATTTTAGAAAATAAGAGAAAATATGTTTGACATATCTAATGTCTCTGGAAAGACAGACGGGAGCCCGAAGTGATTGCTTTTCAGGATGGGGTTTGGAGATTTGGAAATCAGAGATTTATTTTCCATTGCCGCCCCCCCCCCCCGTATAAATGTTTTACATAAAGTAGAATCTACATATTAAAGTCAGGTGTGGTGGTGTGCACCTGTAATCCTAGCATTTATGAGGCAGAGGCAGGACAATCTAGAGTTTAAGGTTAGTGTGGGCTTCATAACCAGTCAGAATCTCAGTCAGTTGTCTGTCTATCTGTCTGTCTGTCATTCTCTCCCCCTTCCTTCCTCTCAGAAATACCAGAATGCTGGCTAATGGGTTTTCACAAACCTCCTCACTTAAGTGCCTCACTTAAGGTAGTTCCCTGTGTACTGTCTTGGTGCCTCAGTTTCTTCATGGAAGTGTGAAGTTACAGGAGTTTTTAAAAGTTTTAATGACGGAATCCTAGGAAGAGCTACAAAATAAGCACACAGTACATGAACTCTGAGTCAGAGCTACCTAGGACCCTAGGTTTGCCACACTGCAGGTTAATGTACTGAGACTGAAGCAGACAGCAGTGCTCTTCTGAGAATAGTGTGTGTCTTAGTCAGTCTTCTGTTGCTGTGAAGAGACACTATGACCTTGGCAACTCTTATAAAAGAAAGCATTTCATTAGGGCTTGCTTACAGTTTCATGGATTTTAGTCCATGGTCTTTATGGCAGGGAACATGGCAACATCCAGGCACAGTGCTGAAGAAGGGGCTACATAATGATCCACAGACAGCAGGAGAGAGAGACTCTGGGCTTGGCATGGGCTTCTGAATCCTCAGAGCCCACTCCCAGTGACACATTTTCTCCCACAAAGCCACACTTCCTATCCTTTTAAACTGTGCTACTCTTTGGTGACCAAGTGTTCAAATCTGTGAGGTCTGGGTGCCATTCTCATTTAAACCATCATGGTGTGGCTCCAAAAGCAAGTCTTCAGCCTGAGGGCATCTTGAGTCCCAGCCTCTTCCTGGCATTCTTCTCTATCACCTCCTCTGCATTTGTGGTCTTGCTGGAGTGAGCTCTGAGTAGCAATGGTGACTTGACTTTGACACTGTGGACATCTGATTTCAGGACACATCCTACCTGTTTATCACTGGCCCTGAAGTTGTGAAATCTGTGACCAATGAGGATGTCACCCAGGAGCAGCTGGGTGGTGCCAAGACCCACACCACTATGTCAGGTGAGAGGCGTGAACACATCCTTCCTTCTCTCCGGAGGTGAGAAGAAGGCATTGCCTTGCAGAGTGGTGAAAGTTATTTTTAAAAACTACCACTTCTCCGACAGCACTTACCTGGGAAGACTGTGATTTACCCCCACAGACTGGTAGGCAGATTGCAGTCTCAGATTTAAGTGGTAGGTTATTACTCATGCCCCACACCCGCACCCCTGGGCCACACGTGCTAGGCTAGCCGTTCTCCACAGTCCCTCGTCTGTAAAGTGATCTTGGAACTGTCTGGATGGTCATAAGTGGGTGTGATTTATATACTTTCAGCTGAACTTGCAAAGGAATGCTCTGGAATGTTAGCTTGGGACTTTTACATTTGGCTTTGAGGAAAAAGTTTTTTCAGGCACACCCTACTGCATACCGAGGATTCTAGCTGCTGGAAGTGTACACAGTCATGAGCCAACTTTATTTCTGGGGGTCTTAGGGTTTTACCACCATGAACAGACACCATGACCAAGGCAACTCTTAAGGACAACATTTAATTGGAGCTGGCTTATCAGGTTCAGAGGTTCAGTTCAGTATCAAGGTGGGAACACCACAGTATCCAGGCAGGCATGGCGCAGGAGGAGCTGAGTTCTACAACTTCAGAAGGCCACTAGAAGAAGACTAATTTACAGGCAGCTAGAAAAAGGGTCTTAAAGCCCATGCCCACAGTGACACATTTCCTTCAAGGTCACACTTAGTAGTGCCACTTCCTAGGCCAAACATATTCAAACCACCACAATGGGTATTTGCCAATTTTGGACAGTTCAAGTGGGGTCATATAACAATATTGTCTTTTAATTTAATTATTGTCTCCTTTTACATGTGTGTCGCTGGGATCAAACTCAGATTGTCTGGCTTGGTCACAAGTGGCTTTCCTGTTGAGCTATCTCAGTGGCCTATGGTATATGTTTTTCGAAAATCTAGATTCCACAGAAAACATTTTTGAAGGGGGGTAGATGACACGGGAAGGGAGGTCTGAGGAAACTATATAATTATAGTTTCAAATTTAAAAACCATTAGTCTTTTGTGGCTGCTTTCTTTTACTGGTATACTTTTTACATTTATTTTTTGTTTTGAGACAGTGTCTCACTGGGTCTTCTGATTGCTGTGGAACTCACAAGGAGATGAGACTGGCCTCACACAGTGACTAGTGACTCTCTTTCCTTTGCTGGGATTATAGTCTTGTGCCACTATACCTAGTTTGCCATGCATTTTTAAAGTTTGTCTGTGACAAGCATTTGTCACATATCATTACTTCATTCCTTTCAATAGAGTACTTGTCTAATGTAAAGATGTATAACTATTAATTAAATTACTTATTTTAGAGATAGGATCTCACTAAGTTGCTCTGGCTGGCCTTGAATTCTTAATCCTCCCGCCTCAGTTTCTTGAGTGCTGGGATTACAGGTGTAGGCTACCATTAATTTTTTTTTTCATTCTTTTTCCCCAGTAATAGAGATTACACCCAGGGCATCCAGGATGTTAGACAACTGGTCTACCACTGAGCCCAAGGCCCATCCCTAAGATGTCTTATTTATCCATGGATAGACATTTGGGTCTTCTAACATATATATGTAGTGTTTATGACATAATATCCTGTTATAAACATTTGTGTGGGGGCCTTTGTATGGCATTTGTTATTTCTTGCTGGCACAGGTTCCAGTATGTGTGGAATAGATGTTGATCTTTTTGAAGATCTGCCAGACTGCCTTCCAGAATGTTGTGCCAGTTTATAAATATTTTTTGAATAATAGGATTCAGTCTTGTTGAGAATATTCCTTTCTTATTTATCAGATAGTCAGCGAGTGCCTGTGTATGAAGCATTGTGTTTGGTGCTAGGAATTTGTGTGTGGAGACAACATAACCCCTGTCCACATGGCAGTTACCTTCTAGTAAGAGAGTCGGGCAATACAACATACAAGGTCATCAAGTAATGCATTCAAAGTGAAATGGTCTGTGGGAAAGAACAGGCCACCAGATGTTGGATTGTTGAGGCTTTACGTAAGGGTAGGGCTCACCATGAGGATGCTGTATGAATGGACTTAAAGGGCTTCACTGTGGCCATCAAGAGAGACACACCCTGGCATAGGCAATCACTTATGCAAAGTCATGGGGTCAAATAGTGATTGCCTGCATGATGAACAGCAAGGAGGGTGACTGGTATGGTTTCACATACAGTCTCCCTCTGGCATCTTTGAAGACAGAGATACTAGGGGCACTGGTGGAAACAGATGGTCTGGGTGAGGCAGGCCTGGAAGAGTTCTGCTTGGCCCTTGTTTGGCTGTATTTTATTTCCAAACACTTCCAGAACTAGACTTGACCCCTCACCAGGGCCAAGTGCGTTCTTCCTTTCCCACCATTAGTAAGCCCCATTGTGTACCAGGCACCTTTCTCAGTGAGGCAGTGAGTGGCTGTGGGGGAGCTGGTGTAGTGTCTTACTACGTACAGAGCAGCAAAGTGTGGAGGATCTTTCCCTATAGTGCAGAGAACGTGAGGGCATGGGCTGGCAAAGGAGCACCATACTGCAGAGAATAGGCTCCTGCAAGGGCCGTGGGTGCCCATCCTGGGCAGGACTGAGGACAAAGCTGCCAGCTTGGTTGGTGGCAGCTAAGCTGGAGAAGCCCATGAGCATCTACATACATCATCTGTAGGTGACCATCAGCCCTTGGACCTTCCATTCTCTCTGTATTCTTAGGTGTGGCCCACAGAGCTTTCGACAATGACATCGATGCTCTGTGTAACCTGCGTGAATTCTTCAACTTCCTGCCCCTCAGCAGTCAGGACCCGGCTCCCATCCGAGAGTGCCATGACCCCAGGTGAGTGGTAGTAAACTTACCATGCTCTGGCTTTCTGGGCCTCTCTGTCCTGACAGGACCTCCAGTCAGTTTGGAGCAGGTTGTGGAGTATGTCAACAAGGTCCCAGCTGTGGTGAAAATGGGGGTCTCTGGGGACAGGTGATTTCTTTACTCCTCTAGTTTCTGATGGGTCGCTTTGAGAGCAGATGAGACCACAAAACTTTGCTAAGACTTTTGAGTTGTCTATACATGGAGATGGAAGGGTTTTTTTTCGGTCTTGATAAGGAACAACCTAAGTGATGTAAAAAGCATGTCCTTAAGAAAATGTGTTTGTGTGCACTGTCTGGCTGTGGGCAGTGCTTTGCTGACCACCTTGTAAGCTGTTGGGTTCGCCAAGGAAGTGGGCACAAGCTCTGTCTTGATATCCCTGCCATGCCAGAGAAAGAGTCACATGACAGGGTGTGACGGGTCTGTAGTGATTGTGTTCAGCAGGCTTGCTTAGTGGGGCTGCAGCTGTTTAACCTGATGGGGGGATGAGACCCCACCTGTTTCTTTGCTCTTCTGTCTTAGATGTGTCAGGAAGTTAGAAAGGAGTCCCCAGGCTTCGTCCTGTTCTCTACAGTGTCCTTTAGAGACCATGCTGTGTCTCCAGCACAGGAAACATTCTGGAAGGGCAAAGGCAAACAGAAGAACTATGGTCAGGGGTAATCTTAGTTTTTCTTTTTTTCCTTTTTTTTAAACCACATGCATTAGAATTGCTCTCAGCTCTGTTTAGTGACATAGTGACAGGGACAGTGAGGACTCATTACACAGTCAGTGTGCTGTTTCCTTCATCTCCTTCTCGGTTCCCACAGGAGGACAGTGGTTTCTACACTCACTCCATCTGCATCTTTTCTAGTGACCGTCTGGTTCCTGAGCTGGACACAGTTGTCCCTTTGGAGTCAAGCAAAGCCTACAACATGCTGGACATCATACACGCAGTGAGTGCCCTGTCCTGTCTTGCGTGCCCTAGCTCAGCCTCAGCCAGTTATTGTGCGTGTGCTTAGTGGGTATTCGGCTTGGTCTCAATGTTTGCACAGGTGGAAAATGCAGTGGCCAAGACCACTAGACAGGGTGTTCTGGCAGGGACTGGTGGCTGTGACATCTTGAGGGCTCAGATAGACTTGAGGGTTGGGCCCACAGAGCTCAGGGGCTTTAGAAAGCATCAAGGTATACAGAATTGATGCCATATCTTGGTCCGGAGTGAGGCAGGCTTGATCCTGTTGGGTGTTTTTGAGTATCCCTTGAGAAAGAGGAGTGCATGTGAAGCTCGGGGTGTGTGTGATGCCTCTTCCTTGGTGCAGCCATATCCTGGTTTGATCAGTGAAGAAAGTTGTTGGGTTCTGGGTGCATTTGCAAGTGGCAGTTGTCTTCTGCACATCACTCTGCTCTCTGCAGCTCTTGCTTCTCGGTGGAATGCCAATGGGTCTGTGGGCTCAGCCTGGCCTGGAGCCTGTGACCTGTTTCTACTCTCTTATTCTTGGAGTGTTGCAGAAATCAGCAGACATGGCCAGGCTGCCCCTTCTCATGGATTATTCTGTATCTTTGGGTAATAACTCTTAGTATCAACTACAGGGGAACATTCACAAAAGATTTTGAATGAAGGCAGAAAGAAAACATTAATTTCAATAAAACAAAAAATTACAAATAATTGGCTAGTGTGGTGACTCAGGAGTTATAAAGGTCCCTTCCAGAAAGCCTAATGATCTGAGTAAGCCCCAGGACCTCATGGTAAAAAGAGAGCTGACTCCCACAAGTTGTCATCTGACCTCCATATATAAGCTGTGGCGCACGCACACACATACTGTAAAAGTAACTCTTATTTGCCTGAAGAAGTAATTGTTATCTCTGAGACTTATTCCTCAATAAGCTCACCCTTTCTAGTTCTTTCTGAACTCTTGCAGGCTGGTTCAACTCAGTTGTTCTGGCTCAAATTCCTTTCTAGTATGACTGATTCAAACTGGCTTCTTTCTGCATCTGACTTTTTGCTCTGCTTGGCCTCAAACTAACTCTAGAAATCTGTTCTAATCTTCTGGCTCCTTCTTATTCTCTGGTTTCAACTGCCTCTGCTGTCCTTCACTGAACTGCCCGAACTCAGCTCTAGTGTACTCATTGAATTCAACTTACTGAACTGAACTAAACTGAACTGAATGTCACTCCTGCACTCAATTGCACTGACTGCCAGCTCCTTAACCCTGAACTGCGCCAAACTGGCTAATTTTAACCAGCCAGCCAATGTTCAGAAAGAGCTAAAAACAGTGAGCTTATTGAACAGTAAGCCTTGGAGATGACAATTACTTTAGGAAAATAAAAGTTACTTTTATATCTGGCACCCCATGTTGGGCACCATTTTATTTATTTTTTTTTTTTTTAAAAAAAAAACAACAGAAAACAAAATCTCAGTTGTTCAATTTTACCAATGAAGACTTGGGAGCCAGATGCTGGGGTGAAAGCCTGCTATCTCAGAGAGGCAGAGAAAGCACCCAGTGGACCTTCCTCCTCAGTATCCCAGAAGGCATCCCTTTTCTCATGCTATCTCAAAAAAACCCTCCTTCCAACTGAATATCCCTCCCGTCTACTTCCTGTGTGTATCTTCATCCATCCTCCTAATTCCCTCTTACTT
>JADRCH010000097.1:4921472-4959652 GCA_019843965.1 Rhynchomys soricoides | reverse complement strand
GTATCTTCATCCATCCTCCTAATTCCCTCTTACTCTCTATGGTTTTTCTTATGTTTCTATGTTCACCCCTTGTCAACTGGTCGTTTGCTTCACCTCTTGATCTATGTTTGATTTTATTTTAATCCTGTTTACAATATTCAAGCAGAAAGCTCTTGGATTAAAGGTGTGTGCTAAGGCTGAGCCACACCAGAGCTAAAAACAGGTTTTTCCAATAACACCATCTTGGAGTTCACAATGTGATCAAACATCCTGCGACACAACAACAACAACAACAACAACACACACACACACACATACACAAGATGTTATAAAACTTTTTGGAGATGATGGGTTCTCTTAGTTGTCAACCTGACTACATCTGGAATCAACTAAAATCTAAGCTGTTTGGCACACCTGTGAGGGGTTTTCTTAATCAGATCATTAAAGCAGGAAGACTCAACCTAAGTCTTGTCCACATCTTCTGGTGGCAGCCCGATGAAGGCCATGGGAGACAGAAACTCTGCCTTTTGCCCGCTGCCCTCAGTCTCACTGGAAAGATCTGCTCCTGTGGCCATCACTAAATGCAACTTCTTCAGGATCTCACTGTAGACCAAAGACCCACAGCTCTTCGGGAATCCAGAACCAGACTGGGGCAGAAGAGACATCCAGACATGTGAACCAGAGAGCTTCCAGATTCTTAGCCTTTCTGTCATCAGACAGAGGGTGTTGGAATATCCAGATCACATCCTGTGAGCCAGACTAATAATGTTCCTTTTGATCTACATCTGTCTGTCTGTCTGTCTGTCTGTCTATGCTTGTATGCTATACTGTCATTTCCAGTTCTGGTCTTATAGAAGACCCAGTTTTGGGTTACAGCATCTACATGACAGCTCACAATCATCTGTAACTCTAGCTCCAAGGCTCTGATGATCTTCTAGCTCCACAGACACTGCCTGCATGTGGTACACATATGTAGATGTACACCAATCACTCATACATATTAAAAAAAAAACAAATCTAAGATAACTTGAGGTTATAAACAATACTGTTCTAAGCTAGAGATTCTTAACTACTGAAGCAAAAGTACCCCACTACCTGGAAAGAACTGTTTGATGGTTGCTGGAGAAAGAAGGGGAATATGAACCGAATGCAGAATTCTAACACTGAAGGAGCACACTGTGTACCAAAACTTCTGAACTGTGCTTCAAACACTGACAGAAGATGCTATGTCTTAAAACAGTAAAAATGGCAGAAGTGACAAGGCAAACTTAGTTTTCATTTTAAAAAATGTAGGGGTCCTTCCCTGAAAATACCCTAAATACATCACAGCTACAAACAAATGAAGAAAAGGGTGATGTAGGAGGTGAGTCAGGGGCTCACTTAAGCAAACGAGACATGCCCTTGTTCCTTAATGTGGGTTAGCATAAAATGCCAGTTCCTCCTACGTTCATAATTGGAAGGCAGTCTGAATAAACACTTTTATATAACCAGACACATTTATACACAAGTACATGAATCTCTGGGAGTGTGCTGCAAAAGCTACAAGTGGGAATAGCGATTTCTGTGGTAAAGCTTTATAGCTAGAACAGTGAGAGACAGACCAGCGGTGTGGAACTGAAGAGCTAGAAAGAGACCCAGGAGAGTTTCAGTGGATGATAAAAATAGATTCATGCCCAGGAGCAAGGTTGCTTTTCTTAATAAAACATGCTGTGACAACTGGAGGGCCACTTGGGAGGAAACAGACTGTACATCACATGACAGAGAGACAGCTGAGCATGGATGGTGCTGCAGGCCAAGGTCCTAGCACTGCAGAGGATGAAGCAGGAGAAGCTAAGTTATAGGCTAGCCTGGGTAATGTAGTGAGACCTTGTCTACAAGAAAACAACAACATAAAAAACAAGTAGATCAGAATTCATATGAACAGGAAATTCATGGGAATACCTCACAAGAGACAGGTACATCACTCTATGATCTTAGAAGGTAGACAAAAGCTTTTGAATTGTGGCTCAAATCTACTTTGCTAAAAATCAAATAATTCCATTCTTCATAGAAGAAAGTATAAGAGCCAAAGGACTGCAAACTGGTAGAAAACATTTTCCATATCTGAAATTATTGGTATCAGTGATGCAAATTCCTACAAATCAAGAGAAAAAACACCAATATTGATAGAAAAGTCATGTAAAACTAAACCATTGAAAAGACAAAAACAGCCCAAAGCATATGAGAAAATATTCAAGTTCACTCATCATGGTGGTCCTGTGGATAGATGGCTCGCTTGTCATTCAAGTGTGAAACCCGAGCTCAAAGCCTCAGAGCCTGTGTAAGGCTGGACACAGCAGCAGGTGTCTGTAATTCCAGCTACTGCTCCAGATTGAATCCCTGGAAGCTCATGGACTGGCTACCTGGTATACACAATAGCCAACAGCAGGAGACTCTGAAGAAACAAGCAATTCCCTGAGTTGGAGGGCAGCCATGGTTGGAGAAAAAAAAAGAATTGCATTAAGCTATTTCTTGTATGTCAAATTGACTAGAGGTCAAGTTTGAATGCTCTCCTTTGGCAAGCCTGTGGGAAACAGTCCCTCTCATACACTGCTGATCGGGAAAGCTGGCACTGTCTAGGACCAAGGAAATAGTTCAGAAGTTGCTTTTATTGGAATTTGTCCATCATGTATAGTCCCCCCAGTATGAAAGCATAGAGATATTACACCATGGTTTGTAAGCACAAGATACAAGCATAAGAGGGTGTCTGTGACCTGATGGGACCTAATTGCCAGGAGTGAAGAAATTCAGTTCCTGACCATGCAGAAAACATTAATACCTCATTGCTGTTCATGTAAAACATAGGAGATTGTCACAAATGTAAACACAGACCAGAAATCCACTTAGAGTACATGGTAGGCAGGTGAGTTAGTTACTTTGTGTAGCTGTCAGCAGAATTCCTGAGAGGGTAACTAGAAGCAAAGACATTAATTCTGTCTCATGGTCTTTATACAGGTGATGTGCTGAATCGGCTCACACCGAGGTGGACAGGAAGTGGTGGTGGTGGGCACATAGGAGGGTTCCAGACAAGTCTGTCTCCAGTGAGCCATTTTCTACAATCAGGCCCCACCTCCCACTTTTCCCTGTCACCAATGTGGGTCAAAGTAATTAAGATCTATAGCTCTGTGAACACCTTCATAGATACTCATCGTGGTGAGGTTTGCTAATCTCATACATGTTTATAAGTCCAATCAATTTAAGATTAATCATCACAGTCAAAGGGATGAGAAAGCGAGATAATATTAAATTGTATGGATTTTTTATGTAGTAAAACAAAATCACTGGAGGGTTATGCATAGTGTGTATGTGTGTATGTATGTATGTGTGTGTATATATGTATGTGTGTGTATATATATGTGTGTGTATGTATGTATGTGTGTATGTATGTATGTGTGTGTATGTGTGTGTATGTATATATGTATGTGTGTGTGTGTATATGTGTGTATGTGTGTGTATGTGTGTGTACGTATGTGTGTGTATGTATGTGTGTGTATGTATGTATATGTGTGTGTATGTATGTATGTGTGTGTATGTATGTGTGTGTATGTGTGTGTATGTATGTATGTATATGTGTATGTATGTGTGTGTGTATATATGTATGTGTGTGTATGTATATATGTATGTGTGTGTGTGTATATGTGTGTATGTGTGTGTGTATGTGTGTGTATGTATATATGTATATGTGTATGTGTGTGTGTATGTGTGTGTATGTGTGTGTATGTATATATGTATGTGTGTGTGTATGTATGTGTGTGTATGTGTGTGTGTGTGTGTATGTATGTATGTATATGTGTATGTATGTATGTATTGGTTATGGGAATTAAACTAAAAGCCCCATGTATGCTGGGCAAGTGCTTTCCCACTGAGGTATGTTCCTAGCCCAGATGAGTAAATATTGATTGTGCACTTTGAGTATTTTACTATTTGACAATTTAAGGACAGAAATAGCTGTAAATAAATGTTGAATTCATGTTGAAGGGCTTGTGTTTCAATAGTCATGTGGGTTGTCAATCTTCTAACCATTTTTTTCTTCTGTGTTTGAAAATTGTGTTTTGAGGCTCATAGGAGTCAGAGTTGTGGTGTTAGGTGGGGTGTGGGGGTGGGGAGCATGAGGGTTATGGAGAGGAAAGGGTAAACTAGAAAGCTAGAGTGAACTCAGTGCTTTAGACTAGAATTGTATATTTGTGTCAAGCCACAGTTGCCCTGTAGATGTGTGTTGGATGGGTGTTTGCTGTCTAATTTGGTTCTCTATAATAGGTTAGACGTAATGACAGACACTGTTTTTTTTTGTTTTGTTTTTAAAAATGGTTTCTCTGTAGCCCTGGCTGTCCTGGAACTCACTTTGTAGACTAAAATGGCTTCAAACTCCACAATCCACCTGCCTCTGCCTCTCAAGTGATGAGATTAAAGGTGTGAGCCACCACCTCCCAGTGGCACACACTCTTAAATGTGTACTCTAGCTTTGCATAAAAGCCTGGTTACAGGACTGGACAAGAAAGAAACAGAATTGAACCTTAAATTCCAAAGGCTCGTTTTAGGACTCATTAAAAAAGAACATAAGCTTTCTTGAAGAGGTGCTCATGGGCCAACATGGACAGCTTGGAGATACAATAATGGCAGGAAATGTACATAATCCACAGCACAAAACTGTCTATAAATCATAATAATAGAAATTGAAAGGCAATGACATTTCCTACAGCAGAGTGTTGGCTTATAAACATAGAAGAGACATGGGAATTAAGAAGTTGACATTTGACAGCTGTCATAGCTACAAGGGAGCCAGGCAAGAATCAGTAATCACGTGAGATTGATTGGGTGCGACACTTTTTTTTTTTTTTGAGACAGGCCTCTCTCTATAGCTGTGGATGTCCTGGAACTCACCATGTCAACCAGGATGGCCTCAAACTCACATAGATCTACCTACCTCTACCTACTCAGTTCTGGTATTAAAGGCATGCACCACCACACCTGGCAGTAGGCACCAAATATTTGATGTGATTTTGATAAAGAGCAGGAGAAATGTTCATTATAAATTGATTGGAAAAACAGTTGATTTGATTGAGGAGAATCCAAACAGGTCCCACGATTACAGGACAGATTGATATCATTTAATGTGAGCCACTTAAAAGTTACCGTGGTGGGCTGGAGAGATAGATGGCTCAATGGTTAAGAGCACTAGCTGCTTGCTCTTCCAGAGGTCCTGAGTTCAATAACCAACAACCACATGGTGGCTCACAACCATTGGTAATGGGATCTGATGCCCTCTTCTGGTGTGTCTGAAGACAGATACAATGTACTCATATAAATGAAATAAATAAATATTTTTTTTTAAAAAAAAGTTATTGTGGTGTTCCAAACATGGGGAAATTACAAACAAACTGGAACAAGAAGGTGCTCTCCACCTGGTGACTTGTTTAGATGTCATAATGGACCAGGAATACTGATGGGTGAAAAAGTTAATGGGACCTCTCATTTGTGTGAGATGCTGTAGGGAAAATTAGTATTCACTGACATTGACTGCTTTATACACTGCTGTTATACCAGGGTGTGTCCTTGTCTTTAGACAGTGAGAGACTCAGATAAAAAGCATATTTAACTTTTTTTAAGCTTAGTCTTAAATGACATTATCTGCACACAGAGAAAAGAGACAATTGTGGGAAGAAGTAATAGTAATAAAATATTAGCGAGGACTCTAAGATCCATGGTGTGTGTGTGTGTGTGTGTGTGTGTGTGTGTGTGTGTGTGTGTGTGAACCATAAGTGCAGTACCTGTGGAGACCAGAAGAGGGTGTTGGATCACCTGGAGTTGGACTTACAGGTAATTAGTGAGCTTCCCAACATGGGTGCTGGGAAACAAACTCAGGTCCTCTGCAAGAGCAGTAAGTGATCTTAACTTCGGAGCCATTTCTCCAGCCCTTTTGTACTATTGATGGTTTTATGTAAGCTTGAAATAGTTTCATACCAATTGCCACAATTAATGCCAAATTCACGTTGTAGATTTTTTTTTTTTTACAACAAACTTTGCTGTGTGAGAGGGTCCTGCCCAATCTTCTGTAGCAAGGGATGAATAACTGGGCTGGGCTGAGCTATTTGTTGTCCTTTGTAAGGCTGTCTGTGGTTATATATCATAGCAATTATGTCTCAATCATTTTGAGCTCAGGAGGAATTTATTCCTACAGGTGATTGATGAGAGAGAGTTTTTTGAGATAATGCCCAGTTACGCAAAAAACATTGTCATTGGCTTTGCAAGAATGAATGGGAGGACCGTCGGAATTGTTGGCAACCAGCCCAACGTGGCCTCAGGTAGGATGGGGTCCCTGAAAACTCTGGTTGGTTTTGGAGACCAGGGCTGCCTGTACTCTTGGTGTTCTGTTTGCCTTCTGCCCTTCCATGAGCAGGGGAGAAACTCAAAGGCATGTTGTGAAGGTGTCTTTCTCTCCTAATGTTAAATGTTTCAAAATCCCTTTCAGCTGGGCTCTCAGGGTGTAAAGGAAATGTTCCTTCTTAGATTAGAAGGTCTATGTTTTAAAGGGATGTTGCTCCTTGTTGAGGGGACTGGTATCTTCATTGTGCTGCAAGTGTCTTTGACAGTTGTTACAGAGTTGTCAGGACCTGAGACACAAATAGCATCTCTCACATTTGGTGATGAGGCCAGATCTGAGTCATAGCTGGCTGAGGGGAACCCCTCATAGTGGTACCGTGTGAGTGGGGACTGTGGGCACTGCCTCCATCCACTGTGGTCCCTCATCTTTAGAGAACAAAATCCAGGCTGGGTGTGGTGGCTTACCCCTTTAATCCCCACACTTGGGAGGTAGGGGCAAGCACATCTCAGTGAGTTTGAGGCTAGCCTGGCCTACAAATCAAGTCCTGGACAGCCAGGGCTATTACACAAAGAAACCCTGTCTCAGAAAGAAAGAGAAAAAAAAAAAAACAACCCACAAAAGTCAGTGTTTCTGTCAGTGGGTGTGGTAGCATATACTCTTAGGTAGGGTGAAGCAGGCAGATCCTGAGTTCAAGGTCAGCCTGGGTTGCATCAGCAAGACCTGCTTTAACAGAAACAGTAGCAGCAACAGAAATCACACCACGTGGCCAATTTTCTTATAGCATATATTACATTCCCTGTGGGCCGCATAACTGATACTTCCAGAACCTTTATCACCTTAGGCATGTACTTGTGTCCCATTGACAGCAATTCCCAGCTACCCTGTCTGTCTGTCTGTCTGTCTCTCCTCCCACCCCACCCTCCACACTCTTTCTTCCCCTCTTTTTGTCAGAGTCTCCCTGTATAGCCCTGGCTAACCTCAAATCCCACCTGCCTCTGCTTTCCGAGTGTTCAGTCCTGAGGTTAAAGGCATACACCACCATGTTTGGGTTGTCACTGTGTCTTCTCTAAGTATTATATGATGTTAGTCACTATATTTAGGTTTGGTTGAATGTGAGTTCATTTTGTGTGTGGTGTGTGGTCCAGCTTTGTTCTGCATGTGAAAATCCCAAATCTCTGTTTTGGGGTATTTTCATCATGAGAGGATATGCTGACTGTGGACCACCTTTTTGTTTTTGTTGTTAAGTAGACTGTAAGCATACTGAAAAGAAATGTGTACGTGTATGTATTGATGGGGTGTCTTGTCATACTTTCTATGTGGACTGTTATGAACCCCAGCTGTTATTTCTCACAGACAACATACTTTTTGTATGCCTTTTCTATAGGTTGTTGTTGTTGTTGTTGTTTTGTTTTGTTTGAGACAGGGTCTCTTTATATAGATAGCCGTGGCTGCCCTGGAACTCAGTATGTAGACCAGACTGGCCTTGAACTCACAAATTATCACTTACCTTTGCCTCCCAACTGCTGGGATTATAGGCCTGTGCCACCAGACCTGGCATCATATGGTTTCCTTATTGAGTTAGCTAGTAGAGTATAGAAAAGCAGTGAGTGGGTCTCCATAAGCAGCCTTGAACTTAGTATATAGACTAGGCTGGCTTCCAGCCTGCTGTGTCTGCATGCCTCTGTCTCATCTCTGTGCCTCATTCCTGCTTGTCCTAGGAGAGCTTCTCTCTCATCATTAGATATGATGATGGCTGTAAGATTTTGGTAGATGTTCTGTAAAAGTAGCTCTTATTCACCAGATGTAATTGTCATCTTGGAGGCTTACTGCTGAATTGCTCACCCTTTCTAATTCTTTCTGAACTTGGGATAGCTAGTGCAACTCAGCTGTTCTGGCACAAACTCCTCTTTAATCTGACTGATTCAATTTGGCTTCTCTCTGGCAATTTGTTCTAATCTTCTGGCTCCTTCTTATTCTCTGGCTTCAACTGCCTCTGCATGAACTCATTGACAACTCAACTGAACTCAGTTGCACTGTACTAACTGAACTGATATGCCAACAATTATTCCAATCTGAACTGCTCTGAACTGAACTCAACCCTACTGCATTGCCTGAGCACAACTGAACTGCATTCACTGAACTGACCTATACCCCTGACTCACCACAGCAACAGCAACTTTGTGTACACATGCATGTGTGTTGCTAGGGAGGGAACCTAGGGTCATATTTGGGCTAGGCAGTTGTTCTGCTGAAGAGACATTTGCATTGTTTGTGGAGGTCAGAAGAGAGTGTTGGACCCTCCTGTGACTAGAGTTTCAGATGGCTGTTAGCTGAGTAGGTGCTGGGAAGCAAACCTGGGTCCTCTGCAAGAGCAGCCAGTGCTCTTAACTGGTGAATCACCTCTGCAGCCCCTACTGCTAGTTTTTAAACATGAATGGATATCAAGTTATATTTTCTGTTTATTTCAGTATGTTTCTGTATTTATGTGTATCATCATAGGGAAGCTTTTCTCTCTTTTGTTCAGTATTTTTCTGTGTGTATGTTGATGAGTGGGTACATGTGCACATATGTGTGGAGGCGAGAGGTTCATGCAGAATTTTCTTGTCTTAATTTGGGTTTTATTGCTGTGAAGAAATACCGTGACCAATGCAAGTCTTTTTTTTTCTTTTTTGTTTTTTCCAGACAGGGATTCTCTGTGTAACCCTGGCTCTCCTGGAATTCACTCTGTAGACCAGGCTGGCCTCAAACTCAGAAATCCGCCTGCCTCTGCCTCCCAAGTGCTGGGATTAAAGGTGTGCACCACCACTGCCCAGCCCAATGCAAGTCTTATAAAGGACAACATTTAATTGAGGCTGGCTTACAGGTTCAGAGGTTCAGTCTATTATCATCTAGGCAGGAATATGGCAGCATCCAGGCAGGCATGGTGCAGGAGGAGCTGAGAGTCCTACATCTTCATCTGAAGGCTGCTAGGAGAATACTCACTTCTAGGAAGTTAGGACAAAGCCCACACCCACAATGAGACACCTACTCCAGTAGGCAACATCTACTCCAACAGGGCCACACCTTCTAGTAGTGCTATTCCCTGGCCGAGCGTATACGAACCATCACATTTCTCAATAGCTCACCTCTATATTTTTGGGACAGGGTCTGTGTTTCTCTCTGATTGGTGCAGCTGGCCATGAACGCTCCCTACCACTGCACTGGGATTCTGTAACAAAGTCACCATGGTGCCCAACTTTCATGTGTGTGCTGGGAATCTGAATTCAAATGTCATGCATGTGGGACAGACACTTTACCCACTGATCCAATCTCCTTGCCCTGATTTCTTTTTATTGAATTCCATTTGGCTGTGGGTTATTACTGTTTTATTTGTTACTGTCATTGTGTTTATGCATTGGTGGATTTGATAATCTACCTTAAAAGTCTGCAGAGGTTTTGGATCGGTTCTTTGTCATGTCCTTATGTGACGGAACTGAGGTTATCTATTACCATGGACAATGTTTCTCCTTGTAGGGTGCTTGGACATTAATTCATCTGTGAAGGGGGCTCGTTTTGTCAGATTCTGTGACGCATTCAACATTCCCCTCATCACTTTTGTTGATGTCCCTGGCTTCCTGCCTGGTGAGTCTCTGACATGGGTTGGACAGGAGAGGTGGTTATCCTCAGTGTATGTGGAACTCTCTCAAGGTCCCCAGAGCCCTGTGAGGATGCTCACAGCCATGAGACCTTGTAAGGGCTTTTATGGTAGCTGGTAACTCTTCCTCATGACCTAGGCACAGCGCAGGAATATGGGGGCATCATCCGGCATGGTGCCAAGCTGCTCTACGCGTTTGCTGAGGCAACAGTGCCCAAAATCACAGTCATCACCAGGAAGGTGAGGACATCCCCTCATACTGATCTCCCCATTCTCCCAGCAGCATGACTGAGGTGGTCTACCACAAGTGTGACCTGGCCTGGAAGGAGACATGCCTCCTGATCACTCCTGTGAAATGCCTACAGGGCTCTTTCCAGTCCTGCACTTGGGTTGCAGGGGTGTCCATGACATGCCAGCAGCAGGTGGTGTGTGCTATGAAGGACCATCTGAACCTTAACCTTATGGGGCCAGTAGGGCGTGGCCCCACTTCCTTCCCTTGGCTTCCTGCAGTGTTTGGGGACATGATGTGCTTGTCCCTGGCATTGACACTCAGCATTTGTGTTTGTTCTAGGCCTATGGAGGTGCCTATGATGTCATGAGCTCCAAACACCTTCTTGGTGACACCAACTATGCCTGGCCCACAGCTGAGATTGCAGTCATGGGTGCAAAGGTAAAGACATCGAGCAGCACTTTCCTGGGCCTGGGCCCTCTGCTGATAAAGTCCTGTGTGGCTGGGACTGTGGAAAGAGTCTATGTCAGGCCTAGATAGAGGTCTCCTTCCTAGTCAGTCCTCCCCTGTCCTCACAGCAGGCACACTGGTGTCTTCAGGGCAGGGGAAAGGGTACAAGGAGAGAGGAGTGAGTCAGTTGGATTTACCTTTGGGAGGTTCGAGCTTCTCATTTCAGCCCTTGGGGTGCCCAAAGCCACCCTTACCTGCCTGCTAGAAGCTAAGCTGGAATTCTGTCCTGGGTAATGCTCCCCTGGCATTGAAAGAGCTGTCAGGGTTGAGTCAGGTGACTCCCAGAGTTCCAGACATGACCAACGAGTGTTCCCACTGGAAGGCCAAGCCTTCCACGCTTGCTTCCTGAGGAGTGTGTTGTGCCCAGGGCTTGGGGTAGGGAAGGAGGAAAAGCAGCCCTTAGGGGAAAACAGGCCAAGCATCCTGGCTTCAGTAAATGATCAGGAGCCCCGAGGGAGAGGGATGGGACTGGAGCCACAGCCCAACATTCTGTCTATGCATGGCCTGTCTCTCTGCTCTGATTTGCTGTAAAGTTCACAATCACACAGAGTGACAAGGAGGTGCTGGCTCTGTCTGGGTTGGGATCCACTCTGGGGAAACCTTGACTGCTCTCTGACAGGGTGCTGTGGAGATCATCTTCAAAGGGCACCAAGATGTGGAAGCCGCCCAAGCAGAGTATGTGGAGAAGTTCGCCAACCCTTTCCCTGCAGCCGTGAGAGGTGGGTCTGGTGGGGACCAGGTGGTGTGCATCTGCCCAGGCAGCTGCTTGTTCTTTCTAGAAAGTCTTACATAGTTGTCTTTTGTCTTTGCGTTTGTATCTGTTGCCTGGGGGAGTGATGAGGCTGTCCCTGGTCAGGAGCTGGGTCTACACGGTAGGCTTATGCAGGCTACTGACAGTGTGCTGATTTTAAGTGTTGGTTTAGTCATCCAGCCCACCCCAGACCTGGTGGATAAAACCACTTCTCTTTCCCTCACTGTGTTCTGGGCTTAGCTAGGTGGTTCTTTGACTTTTGCTGGGGTGATTCTCATGGTTGTAATCAGCCCCTGGCTTGACAGTCCAAGATGACTTACTCCCTTTCAGGGTAAGGTTGGCTGGCTGGTCCTTCCTCACTTCTCTAGACCAGTCCAGGTGTGCATTCTGGGTGTCCCAAGAATAGCTAAAAAGGAAGGGAGCTTATGCCCAGAGGCCTGGGTTTAGAAATTCCCAGTGTTAAGTTTTGTCACATTGTCTTGGTAAAAGCTAGTCACAAGGGCAGGGAAGAAAATGACTCTCCATGGAGGGAACAAGATGTACAAGGACCCGTGGGCAGGGATGGAGTTGTTGTGAGCTGTTTTCTTGCTTTTAAAAACTTTCTCTTTTATCATTTATTTGTCTGTGTATGTATGAGGTGTGTGTCTGTGGAGGCCAGAGAGGGCATCAGATCCCTTTGAGCTGGGGTACAGACAGTTCTGAACTGCCTGATGCGGCTTTAGTGATCCCAACCCAGGCCCCTGGAAGAGCAGCAGTGCTCATAACTGCTGAGCCGGCTCTCCGGATATATATATATATACATATACATATACACACACACACACACACACACACACACACACACACATATATATATATATATATATATATATATATATATATATATATATATATATATAAATTTTATTTCCTTTCATGTCCATCCTGGCAGGGTGGAGGCCCTGGATCAATGCAAGAAGGAAGAGGCCACATTTCCCTTACATTGCCTAGTGCTTTTATGCTGGAGGTTGGGAGCCTGGCAGAGCAGGGAGGTCTCAGGGGTCCAAAGAGGTTTTAAGGGCCTGGTGTCTCTCTGCCAGGTCAAGCACTGCCCACACCGTTGGCCTGTGGGGCTGAGTGTGTGGCTGGGGTGGTTGACTTCAGTCGTGCACACAGTGATGGCTTTGTCATTGACTCACCAGGGTTTGTGGATGACATCATCCAGCCGTCCTCTACTCGTGCTCGGATATGCTGTGACCTGGAAGTCCTGGCCAGCAAGAAGGTCCATCGCCCTTGGAGGAAGCATGCTAATATCCCACTGTGAACAGATGAAAGGAAACAGAGCAACAGTTGAAAAGCTGGCCCTTTGCAGCCTACCCCTGCCTTTTACAATCATGAGAAAACGGATCTACATACCTTGGACACTGACTGATTTGCATAGAGAGTTCTTGTGCCTGGAGTAAAATTATGTGCTCTATTAAAATCTTCATTGGTACTTTTTGAGTAAATATTTCACTTTTATAGTAAAAATCTCAATCTAAACAAGAATACCAAAAGGGGGAGGGGGAAGACAGAATTGTAGTTGCCCGGATCTGGCTCTGGTTGACAGTGATGTAGATATGATTGTTGTGACCCTCAGAGGTCAACATGCTGGAGCTTGGGCTCCGTGTTGGGTGGTCAGAGGAGAGATATAGTGAGCGGTGCTAAGGCCAGCTGGGCTCCATGGGCTCCATGCTGAAGAGGCCAAGCGTTCTTAGTTTTTCCCCAGCTGCTTGTTGGCTGTGTGATGTCTCAGTATACCCCCACCCCATGCATGCTTCACGGTGTGATATGGGCGGATTGTCACATACACCAGGAGGGTTGTCACCAGAACTTCACCAATGGTAGTGCCTTGCCATTGGATCTCAAAATTATGAGCTAATTAAATCCTAAACCTCTTCATAAAATTAACCTGCCTTCATGATTTTGTTTTAGTAATAAAAACAGATTAATGCAACATACCTGTGTATTGGTGTTTTCCCCTTGCAAGGAATTGATTTTACTGCTTGGGTAAGATAATATGGTTTTGGAGCAGTTTATTTTATAGGCCTCAGTTTCTTTACTGTTAATGATAGAGTAGGCCCTGATTCCCTGTGACTTGATGATTAAAGGAGATGTCTGTGATAGCAGTTTGTCTAGCAGAATGAATTTGCCATAAGATGTGATATCCAGTTGTCCTTACATTTCAGAATACGTGTTATGAAAATGGTTGACCCTGTAAATTGTTGCTAGGATTATATCATGTGCCTTGCTCCGAGTCTCCAGTTGTTGATGTACATTTATTTTGTGTGTGCATGCATGTGTGTGTGTTAAGCTACTGTCGTGGCTCTTGTCACGGTCAACTAGCAGGAATTGGTTCTCTCCTTCCACTATGCAGATCTGGGGATCAAACTGAGTTCATCAGGCTTGGTGGCAGGTGACTTTACCCCAAAAGTCCCTCAATTTGGATTTGTCTGGTTGTTTCCAAAGGTTTAGTTTGAGGTAAGAGTAATAACTGCCCTTTTGGTGTTACATCAAGAGTACATGATGCAGATTTCCCTGTTCTTGGTAATCAATCATGTGGCCTCAGAGATGATTGTTTTCCCTTTGTGGTTAATCACTGGCATGTGGGACCCTCAGCCCTGTCCACCAACATGCTTTCTCCTGGTGTTTAAGTTCATTGCTGGAGCTTCATCAGTCAGTGAGCTGCTTGGAGATTTCTAGCATCATATTATTAATTAGTCTGTGATTGTTGAAGGTAGCACTTTCTCTGCCTGCTTTTTTCTGGGGTTAGACCTGTCTTCTTATTCTTCATCATGCTCACACAGGGAGCTCCTTCAAGCTAGTCCCTCAGGCCTTTGATGTCTTTTAATAACTTTGGAGTACTTCCCTATTTTCTGGCACCAGGGTTTTCTGCATCTCCTTGTCCAGCTCAAGAACCCTTGTTTTCTCTAATGAGCTAAAAAGTTAGGAGGAATGTTATTTAGAAGTGAAAACAAGGCTGGATTTTCTCATTGTTACTAGGATGTCATAGCCAGAGCCAGAGATTAGTCACACAAATAAATGTGTGTCCGAGACCTCCTTGTTGCTTGTGATGACATTGCATAAGCAAAACAACTAAAAAAGAAATACTTACTTTGGCTCATGGTTTTGGAGGTATCAGTTGCTTGTTCCCACTGTGAAGTAGGACTTCACGGTAAAAGGATCACATTGTAGAGTTTGCTGACAGAAGGAAGGGCCACATGTACATCTCTCTTACATGGTTCCAAGTGATCTGCTGCCAACCATAAGCCCCTACTTCTTACTTCTATCTCTTCTTCATGATACCATACCTTCATAAATCCACGAAGGGATTAGCCCATTGATGAGGACCGAATCCACAAGATTACTCTCCAACAGCCCACCAACTGGAAACTAAACCCTCAGTACATGTGCGAGTGGGTACATGTATTCAAAACCATTGCAATGTTTATATGTAGGGGTGGAATGCATGTAAAAATATGTGTTTTAAAATGATAAACTGTAGTACTTCTGATTCCTAGTCCTATTTATGAGTCGTTTCTTGCCATTTCATTCTTGTGTCTTGGCACAGTGATGATAAGACAGGCTCTGTGATCTCAAACATGGGTCCCCGTTTGCTCAGCACTGGAGCACATAGCATCCTATAATTATGCAATGGTAAATGTAAGCAAAGCTTCAAGCTTCACTCTTCTTTGTCTTTCACTAAAAGTGTGGTCATGTCAACCAGTCTATAGCTGATGATGGGCATGCTTCTTAAGAGCTCAGACATGGGCTGGAGAGATGGCTCAGTGGTTAAGAGCATTGACTGCTCTTCCAGAGGTCCTGAGTTCAATTCCCAGCAACCACATGGTGGCTCACAACCATCTGTAATGGGATCTGATGCCCTCTTCTGGTGTGTCTGAAGATAGCTACAATGTACTCATATACATAAAATAAATAAGTTTTTTTCTTTTTTTAAAGAGCTCTGACACCTTTGTTTACATGCTCTTCAAAGTTTTCTCCCATTCCTTGATGACCTTAATTTACTGATTTTGCAGTGCTTTTGCAGTTACCTCTGAACTGGAGACTTTACAGCTGTGGGCTGCTGCTCAAAGCTGAGCAGTGTTCGCCGGGTGGAGGATTTGTGTGTGGTGCAGGCCCAAGGCTCACCAGGTATGTATCTTTTGGCTGATGCATCATTATCTCAAGGTCAGCTTAACATATGATTGTGTGTTCCCCTCTTCATATCTAACAGTGTCATCCAGATGACTGCTCCCCAAAGGCCCAATGTTTGAGACGGTGCAACAGAGCTGTTAAGACATGAAGCCTTGCAGGAGAAGTGAGGCCATGAAGAGTACTGGGTACCAGTCCCTCCACCCACCCTGTGCACAAGTCTTCACTTCAGCCATGCTGTACTGTGTCACAGGGCCACGGGCTGAACCCAGTAGCTGAGATCATTTTTAAAAATCATTTTAACCTGTTTGCATTCCTGTGTGTGTAGGAACCATGGAGCATGAGTGGAAGTCAGAGGACAACTGGAGGGGTCCTGGGAATTGAATTGGCATCATCAGGCTTGGAAGCAAAGCCCCTTCACCTGCAAAGCCACCTCGCCAGCCCTCCGATAAAGTTTTAAAATGTTGATGATTGGGAGGCTGGAGAAATGGTTCAGTGGTTAAGAGCTAGTACTGCTCTTACCCAGGACCCATGCCTGGCAGCTCACCTGTGACTCTTTTGTGTATGGTAAGGTTAAAGTCCTGTAAGAAATTCCTAAGACTGAGGTGTGAGGCCAGAGCAGCCCTGGAGACCCAGCATGTCAGATGCCAGGGACATGGAATGCCTGCTGAGGGGCATGCCAGGCAGAAAACACAGCCAGCCCAAGACAGTGGCTGTATGGACTCAGCCAGGATGCTCATAGGTGAGGGTTGCACATGACCTCTGCAGCTTACGTCACTATGTGCTTTGGATGTTGGAAGTGGAGTTACAGGATCCACTTTACTGCTGGATTTTGAGGTTCCACTGGCCAAGGTCCCTTTCCCTCCCTTGGGAAAAATTGTGCAAAGCTCTATCTTTGAAATGTGTAATTTGCTTTTGGTTTTCACTGGAACTCGCAAATGGAATTTGCCTCAAATGTTGGAGAGAACTTTCCTTTTGAACTTTTGAGCGCCATTGAACCAGTTAAAACTTTGGCTGATCTCAAAATGCATTTTGAATTGTGAGAGGGACTTGAGACTTTGGGGTACAGAGTAGAATGTTATGGTTTGGATGTATGACCTCGAAAGCTTTTGCCGGCCTGATCCCCAGTCTGGCAATTTCCTATGGCCAATTAGGATTAGAGTCCTGGACAGGTCATGGCCATGTCAAAATGCACCTTCAGGGACGCCACACACTCAGCTTCCTCTACTCCTTCAAGATTTGTTGTTTTCTTTTGATGTAAGCTTTTTAAATACTCTTTAGATCATCTTTCTCTCCTGTTATCATCCTAGTTGAGCTTCTCTTTTGAGGCAGAAGAAATACCAATAGGCAAATACCTATTGGTATTTACGGCATTAAAAATTTATCTTTTGTGTATATGTATGTGTGTTAGTGTAAGCACAGGTGTACACGTGTGACAGCTTGCATGCAGTGGTCAAGAGACAGCGTCAATCCTCTTCTGTGTGTGTGTGTGTGTGTGTGTGTGTATACACATGTTTGTACAATAAATCAGAGGATGACCTGAAGGACGTTTCTCTTCAACTATGTGGTCCAGGGATTGCACTCAGATTGTGTTTGCAGCAAGTACTTTTATCCACTGAGCCATCTTGCCAGTCCTAATTTCATTTTTCTTTATAGATAAATACTAGCATTTTGTCATGTTATTAATATGGTTATTAATCTGTTGTATATTAATAATATTGTGTTATTAATCTGCTGTATTGCTATGTGTGTATTTCGTTTCTCTATTTGTGTGGGTGATGGGTGTCTAAGCTTATTCTGTGTCTTGGCTATTGTGAATGTGGCTGTAGTGTATCTGAGTGTGCAGATTGTTTCTGTGTTGTGTGTAGAGTCTCTCTTGCACATATCCAGGGGTATATAAATGGCTTCTACTGCAGTTCTGTTTTTAGCTTTAGTTTTTCAATATGGAGCCTCCACACTGTAAGAAGCAAATATGACTCTTTTCTATCAAATACTGTATCGCTTGTGTTCAGGAATAAATCTGCTTTCCTCTCCTTGTAACAACTTTGTGCAAATGTTTTAACCTTCCCCCATCCCCAGTAAAACCTTTGTTTACACAAAGGCTTCCTACTGTAGTCTAGGGATTTGATTGCCTGGAGCAGTGACCCTTTTTCTCTGAAACAGTGACCTCTTTGTCCTTAATTTCCTGTGTGCCAATTCTTTTCAGACTAGGCAGTTGAATTAAAACTGTAAGCTTGGACTCCAGCCAATGGGAAAAAGACATAGTCACTACCTGACTTAGAATAAAAACCAAATGCACGTTCTGTGTCAGGGTGTTTGTTCTTCTAAGCACACTCTCAAGATCAAGAGTAATGTTTCTTTGTCCAGACACTATAGTAGAAATTGTGCTCTTTCTTTATAACCTTGAACTTATTTCTAATAATTTAGGGACTCATTTGGGATCCTAGATCACCTGAGGGAGTGATTAGAACCCACCCTGGGGAGACATGTCCCATCAGCTCTTACTTTGGTCGTTCTTGAGTACTGAGCCTCTGGTACTTACCAGAACCCAGGGATTGGAAGTCTTTGGACAAGACAGGGAGAACTGACCCAAGAAAATTACTGTGGTGACCAGGATTTCTCTAAACATAGACCAAAGGTCAGAAACAATGTGGGGAACAGCAAAGTATTTCTTTGGTAGTCAGGTCATCCTGGTTGTTGAGACTTGTTTTTGACGTGAAACTGAGTACAAGAAACCTACAAAAGGGGTGTTGAGCACAAAACAAACCAAGATGGGGGGAAAAAAACCTAAATAAAAAATGAAAAAAAAAAAAAGAAAAGAAATATTCTCCTTACACAGAGGAAAACCAATTCTTCTGAGTAGTCCCCAGGCCCCCTGCCCTGTTTAATAACTGTCCACGCTCAACCCAAGGAGATACCAAATAAAGCAAAGCCTATAAGCTTAAGTTTATGTTCCCATCTTCTCTCTGTGGGCATAGGAGTCTCCCTTCTTTCCATCTCTACCCAGGTCCTCAGATTCTACAAGACCTTGGATCAGGTCTGATAGAAGGGATGAAGGCAGTCTCAGTGTAGGTACATATGTCTCATTTAGATGAGTCATCTGGCAGCTGCTTTTCTAACTGGAAAAAAAAATGCTACACAGGCTATTAAGATTTTAAATTAGAATGAACTATTTTAACAAGTTGGTTTCCAAAGTTTTTAAATTCTTAACAATAATGTGAGTCACCAGTTGTCTGATCTTAGTCCACACAATGCTGGAGATAAAATGGCACCAAGCAATATCTTCCTGGGGCTGATGGGGGGGGGGGGTTAAAACATGATCCAGATGATAGCACTTGGCACCTAAAGTTACAGTTTGTGTGGTAAGATATGTGGATTCAACTTTCTTGGGTTGAGACTAAAATGCATTCCTCTGTTTCTTTGATAATTTGGGCTATTTGCCTAGGTATCTCTTCCTATATCCATGCTAACCTAATTATTGTGTCTTTTAAAAGAAATAGGTAAAACTTTCCATATCTAGTCTGTTATATGTGGCTCTCACAAGGACTTGTGCCCTGATGGAGAATGGGCTCACTTTACCATGGAGCTCAGCGCATGAAAAAGTGATCATGTGGTTGGTCACCCTCTTGACTGGTGACATCATAACAATGTAACTTTGCCACCATCTTAGTCAATGTAAACCTCACGTGGCATACACCAAAATGGTGGTACACATGAACTTCTTGGTGCCAGTAAGGGGTAGGGGTACACACTTTATACTGAGGAGGTAACACCAGATCTTTATGGTATTTTATTTTGTTTTGTTTTTAGGTTTTTGTCTTGCTTTAATTTTAACATTTACTTTGCATGATATATTTATTGGCTTCCAGAGGGAACTTAAGAGTTTTCTGAGCTATATGCCTCCAACACTATCCAGGTATCAAAGGAAGCTGACACCTTGAAATGGTTAGGCTTGGAAGGCTCATGTTACAGATGTTACAGATGTAGGGAAGACTTCCCCAGTGGAAGTGTTGCAACTGTGAAGGGAAAGACATCCTGGCAGTCGGGAACCAAGGAGTACCACAAAGTCATACCAAACCTCACCCAAGAGACTTATTGGGAAAGACACAAGAGTGTGTCCCCTCTGCTTGGGTGAGAGGCAGCAGGGGACTGAGCGGGGGACAGGCTTATAGAGGGTTTCCTAGGGGAGGAGTTTTCCAGGGTGGAGGTCTCTGGGGTAGAGATTGGTGAGATTTCAAGCCACCAGTTGGTAGGATTTCATGCTCGGGGATTGGTGAGGTTTTAAGTTTTCAAATCCAGAAGTGGGCTCAGACCTTTTACCATATATGAATTTGTATGAGCCCAGAGGCAAGTCTTGGGAAAGCAGGGATCCCAAAGGGAACACAAGGAATGGCTTGTCAGCTACTGGACAAGCTGCTGTCAGTGGGCAGTGTAACTGAAGGCAGGGAACAGTGAAAGAATTTAACTAGACTGCTCCATGGGTAGAAAGAAGGGTTTACTGGGGATCAAACTGCTACGTGGCACATAAGTGGCTAAATCAAATGATAATCTCAATAAAGGCATAAAGTGCTTGACAAAATTTAACATTTCTTCATGTGTGTGTATGTGGGTGCACATCTATGCATGTGCACACAGTTTTCAGGAGTTAGTTCTCTCCAGTGACATAGACAAACTAAGAAAAAAGAATAGCCTGATACTAACTCTTTGAATGTCCTGGATTTTTTGTTGCTGTTGTTGTTTTGTTGTTGGTTTTTTGCTGCTGTTTTTTGTTCAATGTCCTCTAGGTTATAGGTACTGATAAATTTAAAAAGAAGGCCAGGGCCAGCTTGGTGGTACATACCTTTAAGCCCAGCACTTAAGCCAGAGACAAAGGGAATCTGCAACTTCAAGGCTAGTCTGGACTAGTGAGTTCTAGGAAAGCCAGGGATGACCCTGCCTCAAAATAAAATAATAAAATAAAATGGAGGTCAAAAGAAATATTTAAAAAGAGAATATTTGTTGAATTTTTCAGGTTGAATGTTCCCATCTGCAGGTATATACAAATTGATTATTGATCAGTTTTGTTTATTTGTTTGTTTATGAGACAGGGTGTATTGGCTGATTTTGTGTGTTAACTTGACACGAGCTGGAGTTATCACAGAGAAAGGAGCCTCCCTGGAGGAAATGCTCCCATGAGATCCAGCTGTAAGGGATTTTCTTAATTAGTGATCAAAGGTGGGAGGGCCCATTGTGGGTGGTACCATTCCTGGGCTGGTAGTCTTGGGTTCTATAAGAAAGCAAGCTGAGCAAGCCAAGAGAAGCAAGCCAGTATGTAACATCCCTCCATGGCCTCTGCATCAGCTCCTGCTTCCTGACCTGCTTCCTGACCTGCTTGAGTTCCAGTCCTGACTTCCTTTGGTGATTGAACAGCAATATGGAAGTATAAGCTGAATAAACCCTTTCCTCCCCAACTTGATTCTTAGTCATGATGTTTTGTGTAGGAATAGAAACCCTAAGACACAGGGTTTCTGTGTTTAGCCCTGGCTGTCCTGAAACTCGCTCTGTAGACCAGGATGGCCTTAAACTCACAAGAGACCTGCCTGCCTCTGCCTCCTGAGTGCTGGGATTAAAGTCCTGCACCACCACTGCCCACTTGGGACAGGCTTTAGAGCAGCTGATCACCCCAAGTCTATCCAGGGATGCCTACACACTAGTGAAAGCAAGTACCACTGTCAGCTTGCTTGTGAGGCCAACTGTCATGCACCTGTGATCTTATTAATACAGATATCTGAGGGTGACCCTTTAAAGTCAAACGTTGCTTCTTGTAGTAAACCCAAGGGACAGTGATCTAAGGGACAGTGAAAAGACACTGATAGACACGGCCTTTCACTCAAAGCTACAATTATGAGTTCACATGTAAAGATCATCAGCTCTCTGAGTACGCTTTCCTCATTTAAATTCAGCAGCAGCTCTAAGACTCTTGCTGGAACATGAATTTACCCAGGATCTGGGAGACGATAGAAAAACATGTAATGTGACAGAGAGAAAGAGAGAGAGAGAGAGAGAGAGAGAGAGAGAGAGAGAGAGAAAACACACACAGTTACATCTTTAATAAAAAGGGTTAGATATTTTAGATAAGGATCACACACACACACACATACATATATATATATAATAAGTTTTGTCCTAAAATAAAATTTAACAATGGACACAATAAAATTTAAAGCCAAGTCACAGAAGGTCTAAGTTATACAAAGTTTCTGGCAAGTCAGACTTGAGGATGATACACTTACCAATTAGAGTTTATTAAGATTTCTAAGGTTATAAAGATCTATTCATGTTAGAGAAACCTGACTTTGATGTCTGTTTAATCACTCGTGTCTTTGTTAACTTTATCAAACTGATCACTTCCGTCCTCTGAACATCTTGTGATAACCCCTCTCCTGTAGTTACATTCCTCATGATGAACATGTCCTTGCATGATAATACCAGATATTGACACCCTTGGAAATCTTACTTTATGGATGAGAATGTCTAAGTAAATGGAAGTGCACGTTTTGAGAAAAAATAAATTCTAAGAAGGAATGAAGCCACCTCTCAGGTTTTAGAGATAATAAATATTGAAATAGCTTCCTCCCACCTTTAAGAGTTTTAGAAATCAGAACTGGCGACTTAAAATTTATACAATACATGAAAGAAAAACATCAAGCTAAGGTCTGATCTACTGAACTTTCAGATAAAGGCACATGCTGTGGATTGTCCTTTGGCTGTTTGTATTCTGATGTTAATTCTGTTTCCTTAGAAAGGGCTGCCCGGGTTGAGCAGTTGATCACTCAGGTGATCTCATGTGAACCTTCTTCCCATTTTAACTGGTCAATAAAGGCTAGAGCCTGTGATTGGGCAGTGTGTGGGGAGGGGGAAAGGTGGGACCGGAGGTCTTGAGAGTAGGGGCTGGTATAGAGGCAGAGGGGAAGGAGAGAGGACTGAAGAGGAGGAAGCCATGGTGGAGCAGAACCACGTGGCCAGGAGAAACTGCAAGTAGCAAAGGGTCTCATAGCTGGGCAATAAGTTAGCATAGTGTTAGATCTGCCCCATCTAGGCTCACAGCTTATAATTGTAATAACTTGATTGTGTTTTTTATATGGGCTTATTGAGGTTGGAAATTCCAGCAGCAGGTACACTATAAAAGAATCAGGAAAATAAGGTTACCAGTTCCTTCAAGGTTTGTGTTTATGGTTCGAACTTTATTTTGATACTAAAACTAAATTTAAAAAATGGTTATAAGGTTCCCAATGTTAATATAGTTTTTAGTTTTTTATTAATTAGTGAAAGAAAGGTAATTAAGATATGAATTAATAATTATCTTAAATATACCTAGAACTATGTTTATAATTATGCCAAATATAAGTGTTACTTATGTATAGAGACAAGATTGCAAGGAGAGTTCAGTTTCTGTTTCCCATTATATAGCCTTTTGTGGATGTTTTGAAAATGTCAAAATGAAACCTAAAGCAGTTAAATTATAGCAAGTTTGAATGTAAGCTTGACTCTTGCTAATCTGAAATAATATGCAAAATCAAGAATATTTTAGCAACTTAAAAAACCCTGTAAAAATAAGACCTTGGTTATCAAGAATCAAATAATTCAATAAAATAGGCTAAAATTTCAATATATATGCTAAGAGGAGTAATTAGTTAGTATACTTTCATAGCAGGACATCCTAGGCTCAGTTAGTACCCTGTTCCATTTAATGGGATACAGACTCCATCAGTGTAAGTTGCTCACCAGCCTCAATGCAGGATATGGATGCAGGGAAATAAGATGTTACAGTCTTCTGCTCCTGTGCCTGGCTTGGAGGCCAGACCATAGAAACAACCTTGCCTTATCTTTAGTGAAGATGAATTGCTCTTCATGTCCACACAACAGAGGCATGGATCCTTTTGCCTAATGGAGGATCTTGGAATATGTTCCCACATCCTACATGTCTTGAGAAATGGAGAGGCAAACGTTAATTATTCAACACCCAGTGTCTCCTGATCTAACATATGATGATGCTGTAAACAGGGGAGTCTGTACCTGAGCTTGTCACCTGACCAGTATGTGGTCTGCATAAGGTCCACTGGCCACTCTCTTGATTCTGGTCTTCAGTTGTTCTCCGAGCATAAAGCTAATCCTAGGGCTGAGAGGTCACTACCTGCTACTAAAGGGAGTTCCACATAAGTCCAATGCAGAATCTCTGCCATATGGCCATTCAGCATAGCAGACTGAACAATGGACACTCATTTCAATGCTAAGATCAAGCTAAGGATCCACCCGGGGAAAGACATCAACACTAATAAGAAGAGACCTGGACTACAAAAGTGCCAGCCCTTCAAAGTCACCTTCTAGAGACAGTCATCCCTAGGTCAGCCACACCTGGAAGCTGGTTGGTAAATGCCCAGTGGGAATTTGAGGGACTCTGCAGCTCTGTCCCATTGCTAACCTGGAAACCAGTGCATCTATGCTTGGTCACAGCTTGAGGAATTCAACAGGGGACAACTGGGAATGGAGACTGCAGTGCTCTTCTTCCCTCTGGACTCACAGTGCTGTTGACTTTCGTGCTTTTCATAGGGCTAGCCATCATGGATCCTGGGATTGGAGCCTGCTTGTTGTTATACTTAGGAATAAGTTATGCTGATAGCAGTTATTTGCTTTCTCCAATGATTTATGCCCAGTTATGCTCCCAGATAACAGCTTATCCTTGTAGATGATATGAATAGTCTCCTGGACATAAAATAGGGCCTTATAAGTCCACTCCAAAGGAATATGAGAATACACTTGCAATAACATGTCTATACTGAAAGAGGATTTTCCCAACGCCAGACATAATGGCCATCGAAGTGGAAATTTCTAGTTTCTTTGGAAAGTTAGTTATGTCAAATAATGTTTTGCTGGGGCACACAGGTGAAAAGATGTCTTGCTAAAGCAGACAGGTGAAAGACTGTTGTCCTGAAGCAGACACAGGTGAAGGGATGTTTTGATACAGTAAACATGTGAAAAGACCTCTGATGGAGGATAAATGTTACCCCACAAACAGTGAGAGACAAGCACTGAGCATTGGTTTGGTTTGCTCTGCCTCACTATTCTTTGCTAATGACATGCATCTATTAGTTCACCTTACATGGCATTGTTGAGCTCAACTTGTGGTAACATGGTCATTGAGAGAAATTCGGCCCTGAACTGCTAGTGAGGCTGTTGGTGTTTGTGCCTGGTGTTGACTGCTTGCCAAAAGGACTGGACTGTAGCCGCCAGTTTGTGTGTGGTGTCTGCCTGCCTATAGGACTGATCTGCAGCTGCTGAATGGTATTTGGTGTTTGCTACGGGACTGAACTGCTGAGAAAGATCGCGCTCACCCCCAAAGAACTCCTGCTGAACAGGTCAGGTTCCTTTGTACCCTAATGCCTTTTCTCTTCCACTACCTCTGCCGGGTGATGGGCAGCTTTTAATAAGAGGTTGAACTCTTATTTAAAGTAGGTTGCAAAAAAATGTATGGCTACAGGCCATCCAAACTGTCTTAGAAATACCAAGATCAGAGTGAGCTCAGAATCTTTCATGCCTAGATGTAGGGGATCTTCC
The DNA here is from genome assembly GCA_019843965.1 of Rhynchomys soricoides. Lineage (NCBI taxonomy): Eukaryota > Metazoa > Chordata > Mammalia > Rodentia > Muridae > Rhynchomys > Rhynchomys soricoides. The sequence continues at coordinate 4,934,424 of JADRCH010000097.1, read as the reverse complement.
CACAAAAGGAAACCGGTACAAGAACTCACATTGAAAGAGGTTATATTATCAATACAGGCTGTTATTTACAGAGCCTTAGGGGAAGTATTTATGGGAACGTTAAAAGCTATGGAATCACATCATTGACCTGACCTCTAGACAGACACTGAACCAAGTTGTTTCTAGTTAAAAACTGGGCAGAGGCAGGCTGCTGTACTCTGTGGGGAACACAGGCCTCCCTCCTAATTGGACAGGACTTCACACTCTGCTTTACACAAGTCCACAGCTGCTATAGCTCAACTTAATCTATCTCTCACATTGCTAGTAGAAGCCCATGGCAAGAGCTCCTGTTCTCATCCCCTCAGCAATGGGACAGTGAGGCTTGAGGACTGAAGGAGCTGTCTCTTCAGGAATGCACTGCAGTGATTGGTCTAGGCAAGCTATAGAGGTCAGGAAAGAGGCAGATGAAGCTTTAGAACGATTCAGAGTCCTATGGATCCCTTTCTGAAGTAGTCCTGGAGAACAGAAGAAGCCTAAATCTGTGAAGAGCAGAGAAGGAAAGACTGCTTTAAAAAAAAATGACTGCATTCTTTCTTTTCTTTTAAGATTTATTTATTCTATGTATGTTGAATACATTGTGGTTCTCCCTGGCACATCAGAGGAGGGCATAGGATCTTATTACAGATGGTTGTGAGCCACCATGTGGTTGCTGGGAATTGAACTCAGGTCTTCTGGAAGAAGAGCCAGTGCTCTTTACCACTGAGCCATCTCTCTAGCCCAGGACTGCCTTCTTAAAGGAGCAATGCTGCTCAGTGCCAATAGATCGGTGGTCAGAGATGTGATTAAACTGCTAAAAGACTGAAATTGGGAGGCTTGGCTGATGCCTTTAGCAATCATTTTGAGTCTGCTATTTCCATCTTGCATATTAAACAGCTCAGACCTGTTCATTATTTCACAGAAGTTAAAAAATGACAAATGGTATTGACTTCTGAACCCATCTACCACTAACACAGCAGGAGAACCCTGGATGTCTGGCTTCTGATGAATCAAAATTCAAACGCTTATATGAAATTCTAATGCAGAATTCTAATGAAGCTTATATGAAATCAATTGGCTCTAAAAGGAAAACATTAAAGAAGATAGCTTACGTGATGAACAAGCTTACTTAGGAAATGTAAGTTTACATATGAATAAGAATAAGCACTGTCTCTGACCTGAGACAGCAGAGCTGAACCAACTCCTGGTTTTGTAAACCTGCTTGTGCCTTCAGAAAAGGGTTATCTGCTCCTTCCTTGAGAAGTGACCACCAATACCCCCTCACATAACAAGTTCTGTTTGCTAAAGATAAAACTGTCTTAACTAGAACCTGAAAGTATCAGCCTCTATTAAACTTGCTTAGCTGGAGGGGTGGTCTCCTTTGGGGGAGGGGATAAAGATGATCCTAAAATGGTCATAAGATTATGAGAATGCCTAACCCCATATAAGCCATAAAACATCTGAACAAGGTTGGGCCTCTTTCAACAATAGCTAGAGGCTACAGCTGTGCATTAATTAAAGACTTTCCATTATCTCCAAGTGGGGAATGTGCTGGATAGTTTTGTTAATTTGACCCAAGCTAAAGACATTTGAGAAGAGGGAATCTCAATTAAGGAAATGCTTCCATATGTAGGCAAGCCTGTAGGGCATTTTCTTAATTGGTGATTCAAAGAGGGAGGGCCCAGCCCATGATGGGTGGAGCCATTTCTGGGCTGGTGGTTTTGGGTTAAAAAAGCAGGCTGAGCAAGACAGAAAGCAGCATCCTTTCACTCTTTATCAGCTCCTGCCTTGAGGTTCTTGCCCTGCTTGAGTTCTGGCTCTAACTTCCTTCAATGAACAGTGATGTGAATATTCTCCCACCCCTCCACCCCCACCCCCAAGTTGCATGGTGCTTCATCACAGCAGTAGTAACCCGTACTAAGGCAGAAAGAAGGTTGAGGTTCCCAGTCTATACAATGTAGGTTCTGGAGATCAAGTTCAGATTGTCAAGTCTTTACCCACTGTGTGATCTTGTTGGCCCTCATTATAAGGCGGCTTGGTTTAAATTTTGGTAGGTCGTATGAGTTTCTAGGAATTTATCAGTTTCCTTCAGCTTTTTAGAAAGTAGGGTTTTTAAAATTTTTTATATTTTTTCAAGACAAGATTCTCCCCCCAACCCACGCCTGGCCCTGGCTATCCTATAACTCTGTAGTTCAGGCTGGCCTCAAACTCAGAGTTCTGCCTGTCTGTCTCCTGAGTGAGGCATGTGCCACCACTGCCCAGCGTGGATGTAGATCTTCAAAATCTTGCCTAATGATCACCTGGATTTTATTAGCGTCTGTAGTGTTTTCTTTTTCATGTAGTTTTGTAAATTTGGGTCTTGTTTTGGTTAGCATGCCCAAGGGCTGGTCAATTTTATATCTGTAAAACAAATTCATTTGAAACCTTATTCTTGTACCACTTTTTGTCTTCACTATTTCTGCCATGGTTTTTATTTATTTTCCCTTACTTGGGATTTTACTTCCGCTCCTAAGACCATGAAGCACATCATTAAGTTATTTGGGTTCTTCAAAATATTTTATTTGTAGTTCTGAAAACTGTCCCATGTCTACTATGCAGATGCTCGAGCTTGGGTTATCCCCAACTCTTAAGTTTTATTTTGAGGTAGTCTCATTAAGTTACCCAGAATCACCTTTCGTTTGTGATCCTCCTATATCAGGAGCCTAAGTAGTTGGGATGAATAACTGGGTCTGGCTTGAATTTTGATTTAAAAATTTTAATGTAAGCAGCCACTTAATTTTCTTATTAATGTTTTTGTTAGGGCTAGCAAGATGGACTATTGGGCAAAGGTGCTTTATGCTAAGTTGGACAATTTGATTTGGATCTCTAGGACCCACTTGGTGAAAGCAGACTCCATTGTTGCCTGGTTTCCATAGGCACATTACATAGTATTCTCTGTCTCTCCAAAACAAAGACAACACAATATATTTTTTTTTTCTTCCAAAGAAATACCTTTATCCAAATGGTTGTTAGGCTGCATTTCCAGTTTCTCTTAGTTTTAAAATTCCCTTGACCATTTTTTCAATGAGACACTAATCATCTAGTTTAATATCTGCTTGTAGTCTCTGTTGCTTTCTATTTTTATCCCATTATGATCTTAATAAAATATTTTTCTCTTTTTTATGGTTTGGTATTTGTTGAGACTTGGCTTAAAATGGGCTGCTGAGAAGATGCATTCCACTGGTTTTTTGTTTGTTTTTGTTTTTTGGTGTGTATGTGTGATACGTATGATGTATATGATTCTGTAGGTATGTGAAGTCCCTTAAGATCCAATTTAACTCTGGTTTCTTTTCTTAGATCTACATATTCATTAACCTGAGGTACTAATGTCATCCACTAATAGCCATCCCTTTGTTCAGCAGTATCTATGAAAATGGGTACAAAAACAGTGAGTGTATATTCCAATTATTCGGTCTTGATAAATGTTAGTATAATCTTCATTACCTTTATGTTTTCTAGTTTTGGCTTAAAGTCTTCTTTATCTGATAAAAAAAAGTAACTACTCCAGTATGTTTTCAATTTCCATTTGCTTGACATTGACTTCCATTCTTTCAGTCTCTGTGTCTTTGCTGGTAAGCTATGCCTATTTTTGTAGAGAACCTGCTGGTATATTACTTTTAAATTCTGCCTGCCTTTTTTGTGTCTTAGTTAGGATTTCAATAGGTGTGATAAATCACTATGACCAAAAGAAGCCTGAGAAGGAAAAGATTTATTTTACCTTATAGTTTGTAAGTCTCTCTCTGTAGGAAGCCATGGAGGAATGGTGCTTACTGGCTTACTCCCCTTGGCTTGCTCAGCCTGCTTTCTTATATTACTCAGAACTACCTGCCCAGAGATGGTACTATCCACAATGAACAGAGCCCTCGTACATCATCCACCAATGATGAACATACCCTTACTTACAAACTTTATGGAGCCACTTTCTCAACAGAGTTTCTTCCTAAACGACTGTAAATTAACCAAGATAAGGAGCTAAGAAAATTTCCATTCAAAGTTATTAAGAGATTTGCATATTTCTCAAATTTGGTTGCTGTTTTCTTCAATGGTTGGAATGTTTCTTTCTTCTTCATATTAGGGTTTTGCTGGTGTTTGAGTTTGCATGAGGGTTATTTTAAGGTTTGCCTGTGTATACAAGTTAAAGAAAGTGCTTACAGAAGCTGGAAGAATGTACCTGATTTCCTAGATAGACCCAGAGTTGGTTGGTTGTGGGCCACCAAACATGGGTGCTAGAAAACAAAAGCTGGTCCTCTCCCAAAATCAGCAAGCAGTCTTTACTACCGAACCATGTCTTCAACTCCCTAGACATGACTCGCATTCCTTTGTTCATCAGTCCTCTGTGAAATTTATTCCTTGCTGCCCCCCCCATAAGATTTATGCTTTTTCTGCATTATTGGCTTTGGTGTTCATGAATTGGCTTTAGTTTGTGCTTGTCTTGTCTTCATTTCTTCATCACTTTCTTAAAAAATTATTTTGTGTATATGAATATATTCTTGCTATCTTCAGACACACCAGAAGAGGGCATCAGATTGCACTGCAGATGGCTGAAAGCCACCATATAGTTGCTAGGAATTCAGGACTCTTGAGTTCTGAAAGACCAGCCAGTGCTCTTAACTGTGGAGCCATCTCTCCAGCCCCTCTTCATCAATTTTAAGAGGCGAAGATCTTGGTTTTTAGGATTTCTGTTGAGGTCTAATGTGATGGGATTACCTTTATAAGTAAATATGCATTTTCCTCTTGCTGGTTTTGATAACATTTCTTTGTTCTGTAGTTATGGAATTTTAACTTTATGTTGTGAAAATATTCTTCTGCAACACTGATTACTTGGGGTTAATGCTGCTTGTATTTCATCATTTTTTAGATCCAGGAAATTTTTTGCTATAGTTTCATTGAGTGTTTTATGCTTTTCATCTGTGCTGTCTTGCATTCTATGTATCTTCAGTTTTAGACCCAGCTTTAGTGAGGAGTCTAGCACAACATACATTGCTCCCTCGGTGATGGACTCTTACCTGGGTGCCAGGACAGAGTGACAAAGTATTCAGGTCACAGCTTGGATTTACAAGCCTGTCTGTCCCAAACAAAAATGTAGATCTAGGACAGAGAAACCCTGTCTTGAAAACAAACAACAAATGAACAATTACATGTAGAGAAAAACATGTTTAAATATAGATCCATTTCTTGGTTGCCCTGTCAATTTATCTGTTTCTCATGTCTTTACCTTTTCTGCTTTAGCAACTGGGCTACATAATGACCTCAGACCAAAGGAATATGGTCAAGCCATAAACAGGGTAGGTTGTGACTTGCTTCAGAGTGAGGCTTTACAACAATAAAAACAAACCTTCACATCTGCTGAAATGTAGAATCCTGGAAATTGCAAAAATGCTACTATGAGCAACCACATATGATCTTAGGTAGGGGAAAAAGGCTGTTCTGAAAGGCCTGATCCAAAATCGCTTCTAAGAGGACCTGGTCTCATCATTAAAGAGAAAACTGAGGAATTAAAGAAAACTTGTGTGCAATTGTTAATTTTTTTTTTTCTTAAACATAAAACATCATAGCAAGGAATGGTAGTAAATGCATTTACTCCCAGCATTTGGGAAGCATTTGAGTCCAGTCTGGTTTAAAATGAGAGCTTGTCTCAAACAAAACAAAACCCATCCAAACTACGATCATTTAACAAATTACCTGAAGGAACAAACTCTCAAGGGCAGCAGAAAGGAAACTCCATAATCCTTGCCCAGGAGCAGCCACAGGATGACCACCACAAGGCTGATTTTGAATAGTTTATTAAAGGAAAGGTGAAGCATCAGTTTCAAATTGTACAAAAGGAAAAAAAAACCCATCATATTGCAAATGTACAATTTACAGAATTACTAGCAAAACCAATCAAGGAGACACTGAAAATACAAATATTTGATTGACTTCAAACTGAACTTGGAAACCCACTGGAGTAGAGATGAAGCCGCCTTTGTTGCATGGTAGTCTGTAACCCTTAATTCACCGGAGACTGTCAGGCAAGGGATTATCTGTGCTTATTCCAGGGCTCCTCAAAGCTGGGTCCCTGGCTGAGAACTATCATAAAGCAAGGCTGAGGTGTACAGTCCATTCATTCCTGCCCCTTGAGTTCCAGTGAAGCCCACATTTCTAGGAGAGAGCGAGGCCCCAGATGTCTTAACTGGAGCATAGGACTTGCTGAGTTAGTAGGTAAAACATTTTTGGTGACCAAGATTATTATTTTTTTAAATCTCTGAATTGTACAAATACTGAGAAAAATCTTGTCTACTAAAAGGATGAATAAAATCATGTTTTATTTTCCCACACAAAAGATAATCATAGAATTCATATACTTTTAAAAAATGTTCTTCATTTTTGGTAAAAAGGGAAAGCCTCTCAATTCTGTTGCAGCTATTTTAAAAACCAGCCCAGAAACAGCTGTGGACAGACTGGTTTGAAAATTTGGAAGCCAACACTAAAATCAGGGAAAAGCTACGTGAATTTTTAAAACAATAAGTCAAAAGTAAGCTGATTGTAACTCTAAGCCACTGAAAACTGTCCTGAAGATTAAGAATTTCTCCAAAAGAATTTTTCTTAATGTGCACACTTAACACTGAAATGTAGCTGTATTTCAAGGTAAGCTTAGAATGCTACCCTCTAAGCAGACTTCTATGCAGCACATACGTCTATGACTGGTAAACAATTTCACAAAATTAGAGGGTTGAGGGGATATTGAAGGCATGGGAAGAAGACAGTTACGTTACACATCTTAAAATTATTTCTGAATGGCAAAGAAAAATTTCATGATTCTAAGAAAACGGAAGTCTGTGTAACGTGACTTTGGCAGGGCATGAAACAAGTGTTAACAACAGTGAGACTGATAACTTGAGAACCATTTTTGTTTTACTGAGAATACTTTATTTGCTGGTAGAAGTTGCTAAAAATGCACAGAACAAAGACCAATAGAAAATGCACTGTATTTGAATCTCACTATTCTATAGAAAATGAATGGTGCACAGCATCTGTTGGAAAAATGGCTGCATGGGCACTTATTTTATGCCCACTTATAAATAAAAATAAACCTTTTTATTCAAGAGTATATAAAATCTGGGGATTCACATCCATCCACAGAGGGCGTGTGGTTTTTGGCAGAGATGCACGATGTTAGAACTCTATTTTAGCTTGTCCATGCTCTGTTCCTTCAATGTCTGCTTTATAAGGTTAACAAAACCCAGCGAGCTCCAAAAACACTCTTCGGCGATTAGCACGAGCTGCTTACTCATAGTTTGATAAAAATGGTTAGCTTTTAAAACATAAAAAGGCAAAATGTTAAAACGGTTTTAAATTGTACAACAGGAAAATAAAGTTAAAAATATTTTTTTTTTTTACTCAATGCTGAATTTTCATAAAACGGGTGTATAACAGTGTTTATTCTGACAGCTGTTTTAAAAAGTTAAAATATCTTCCTCCTTTCAGAAAAACACACACACATCTGTACTGAGATAAGTCCAACATTAGAGTACAAATGACTTTTTTGGTCAGTCTTTCCAAGGTGACATTCACCAACATTTCCATGGGTGACTGACATGCTGCTCTGTCACTGCAAGAGGGACCAACCTTTCGATCATTTGATTACAAAACAAATCTGATCACATCAAGTGTTTCTTCCCCATACAAGCTATCACAGTATATAGGCCTCTAGCTCTAAATTATAGAGTTCCAGATTTGTAAATTCTCTTCAGATTTCAGAACATAGGCATTCCAAATCCCTAGGAAAAATGAGAAGTACAATTATTTTATATATCCTCAGGGCCAAGAAACTATAAATAAAAAGTAGTAATGACTTGATATTTACTGAATCATCTTCTATGATAGCTGCAGAGTCAAAGAAGTCTGGCCTTAGTTCAGCTCTTTCTCGCCGATTTCTTGATGGGGGCTGAAAAGAGAATCATTGAATTATTGTCCCTGTGAGATGAACTGTACTAATAGCTAACCTTTTTGACAGTACATAAACACATAGAAACATTTAAGAATTAAATTTAAAAGGAGAATGTGAATCTGGCTTGTATATAAAGTCTAGCCTTTAAAAATGCAGCAGTACTTGAATTATCAAAAGACAAAAAGTTTCAATTAGTATGCTTTTTTTGTTTCGTTCTTGTGTGCCAGGGTCTTACTATGTAGCTTTGGCTGGCCTGAAATTTGCTGTTGTAGACCAAGTTGGTTTCATATTAAAAGAGATCTTTCTACCTCTGCCTATGGAGTACTGGGATTAAGGTATGTGCCACTGCTCCTGGCTTAGTTTTGAAATGTTGTGTCTGCATGTGGTATGAGACCGAGGAAACCACAGTATTGGGTCCCCTAGTGCTAGACTCACTGGCAGCTGTGAGTCATCTGATGTGGGTTATGGGAACTGAGCACAGTCCTCTGGAAGGTAAGCAGGAGTGCCTAACTGCTTAGCCATCGTACTAGCCCCAAGACTTAAAATTTCAATGAATAAACGGTATGTAAAAAATGTAATTTGGATTTATAATAGTAGGTAGATGGAATGCTTCTGGGGCAGAAGCAGGGCAGGAAAGTTCTATGAAAGGTTTTAACATATAAGGCAGCCGGGCAGTGGTGGTACTTGGGAGGCAGAGGCAGGCGGATTTCTGAGTTCGAGAACAGCCTGGTCTACAGAGTGAGTTCCAGGACAGCCAGGGCTACACAGAGAAACCCTGTCTTGGAAACAAACAAACAAACAAACACCAGAGACATCTCCCCCCCCCACCCCCCAAAAAAACATATAAGGCAGAATAATCCATGTTGCATTATGCTATCTTTGATTTCTATGTTGAAGTGCTTACTCCTAGCATTTCTGAATGGGAGTCTATTTGAATATAAGGTCTTCTAAAGGGTTTATAGTAGTGACATTTTTTTTTTTCAATAAATTGGGTTCAAATGCCTAGTGTCCTTAGAAGGAGTTACTTCTTAGGAAAGACCATGAAAGACAGTGAGGGAATCCTTTCTCTCCTTCTACCATATGAGTCTTGGGGATCAAGCTCAGCAGCAAGCACCCTTACCTGATGATCCATTTTGCTAGCTTTAGACACTGGAAGAAACCAGCCATCTACAAGCCAAGGAGTACTCAAAATCAACTCTGTTTCACTTGCCTTCTGCCAATTCAAGCCACACAAGACTGCTATGGCAGCTGTAGCCAACACTGGGAAAGCAGTATAATGAGCACTACTAATCTACCAGTCGGCTAGTGTTAACAACTGTCAAATACCTAGTCAGTCTTATTTCACTGAGTCTATCAGCTGTTTTTCCTTCATGTCATTTCAGCTATAACTACATTTTAGTGTTAAGTATTACCAATAACAATTTTATTCTTTTACTTCTTTTTGGTATTAAAGATTAAATTTGGGGACCTTGAGCATGCTATACATGTACCACAGACCTGAGTTCCAGCAATTTATATATTGAGACTTAGTATCTTAGTATGTGGTTCAGGCTAGTCTTGAAATTATAATCATCTTGTCTCAAACTCCCATCCCTTGTTACAGGTGTGTACCAACATGCCGAGCTGTGCAATGAAACTGTAAAAACCACAGCTCCATGCATTATTATTTATTAAGTTTTTTTTGTATCCTCTTTAGCTAGTCTAAATTCATCTTATCTCAAAGATATTCTTTGTGAACTGAATATACAAGTTCCACATTCTACATCTGACAGACACATGTTGGAACACAGTATATATTTCAGGTTTCAAATTAAAATACAAGATGCTAAAATATACAAGCTGTGCCAAAATACCAGGGGTGAGTATTTTTAAAAGAAAAAAAAAAATCAGCTTCTTTTTGCTAGAATCCAAAGTATGATAGCTTAAAAATATCACCTAATAAGCTCATCTTGACGTTCAATAATGGTCAGCATTCCTCATCTAGGCCTCTCTGTAACAATAATATCATTTTAAACTCCAATCCCCTTAAGTACTATAAAAGAAAACCAAACAAACCAGTAAATTCCTCACCAAATCAATAACCATGGTGTCTTCAAATTCTTCATTCATGTCTTCTAACTGGCTCCGTGATGACATCATCACATCTTCAAAGATGGGCTCTGCATCTTCCTCCATTAGACCCCGACTGGTAAAAAAAAGGTGTTCAGAAAGCTGTTGAGACTTGCCCAGCTTGGAGTCTTAGGTCTTTCTTAGATAGCACACTTTGTAATTATAATCTATAGACTATAGAAGTTATACTGAACTCAAAGAGGGTTATTTCTTTGGTTCACTCAAATTTTCACTTCAACTTATAAGTAGTAGAATTAATTTTAATAAAATGTTTATATATAAACAGTGAAATATTTAGCTATGTATCAGTTCCCTCCAAGTTTTGTTCAATCATATCTGAACTTTACAAATAAGGAACCCAAGGCTCAGGTGTTTCGAGCGTGGCTGTGTCTATGACCCTGGAGAGTGGCAGCCCTAGGGTTTGAATGCAGGAAGCTTCAAGAGCCCATGCCCTCTGCAGTCATCCTGTGCTGAGGAACATATGCAGAAGGAAGCAGAGACCCCCACGTGACCAGCACCACACAGCTATGATGTCCTTGAGATGCTCAACTGTTCACTTACACAGCATGCCTCACTCCAGCTCTCACTTTCATGTAGTTCATTCCTGTTCTGTCCTTCCGATTCAAGTCTTCTAACTTCGGCTGGCCTAACCAAGAGATCTGCATCTGGGGACTGAGAGAACACTATTATTTATTTTGTGCAACAGATAATGTATACACAGAATTAGCCTCATGCCATTGAAACCATGGTTGGCTAGCTAAATCTTCATGTAAGGGACTTAAATTTATCCCATTGTTTTGTGAATAACAAAGTTAATTGCCTCCAAATATCACTAAGTCTCCACAAGAAACAGGCTAGGGTGCTATTAATCCTTATACTAAGTGTTAGCTTTATGTCTCCAATCTCTGTCAAATAAGAGCATTTCCAGTCTTCTGATTCAAGCTGCCATTCACTGTGTACATAGCTAGGCAGCAAGGCCCTAAAGAACATATGAAAAACAGGGTTTAACTTACCCTTATAACAGTTTCTTAGTGCTATGAAATTAAATCTTCACCTGTATTCTATAAAGGAACATGGGAAACGGTACACATATGTGCCTCCTCCCATTTTATAGGTGATAAATTTTAGTGGTTCTGCAGATACAAATCTGTCACATGAAATTCTAAGTAGCTGTTTTTGTATCTCTTAGGAGGAAGACAGTCCATGACCAATGGACTGATAAATGGTAGTTGGGACAGCAAGGCAGGTTGTTTAAGGAGGGAGAACTAACCCAGAAGAAAGGACTTACAGTAAGCATACTTATCTATGCAAGAGGCTGGACATAGGCTAAACTCTTGATGCCTACTAGCACTGAGAAACACATTCAATGCTTGACAGAGATTATGCTCTCAGGTTTTAAAGATTCTTCTGTGTGTGAAGCTGCCTTACAGATTTACTCAGGGTCTGAAATACTTTTAAAATTGTTTCTACTTTCAACATATTAATTTGCTTAGGTAGGAATTTTATCCATCAGTGAAACTCACATCATTGTCTCAAATATATATAGAAATACACGTAAAGAACTCAGAGAACTTTCAAGTTGAGTGCAAAATAACACAAAGTTAGGCTTTGTTTTTCTTTTGAAGCAGTCTCATGTAGCCCAAGCTGATTTCAAACTCACTGTATAGCTCAGGTTAGCTTTGAGCTTTGAAGAAAAAATGTCCACAGTAGTGTTTGCAGATGTTTTATTTACTATTTACCATTCTCCATTTGTGGCTTCCTTTTTGTAAGACCTCACCAACAATGTGCTCAGCTTTTCTTAGTTTCACTTTGAGGTTTTTTGCCAAGAAAATGAAACTTTTAGTACTTACTTGTGTAAAAAGTCTGGTTCAGAACCATGCTCAGACTCAGGTTCCTGAATCTGCTCTCCCATGGGACGGCTGTTCTCTCTAAGTACAGTGGAGGTGAGCTGTGGGGTTGGCAAGGGTCCAGGGGTCTGAATCATCGCATCGGTCCTATGTAGCCATGTGTTATCCAGACTTTCATCTGTAAAATTTCAGTTAAAAGTCGCTATCAGAGATGGAGCAAACTTTGGTGGCAGTTATAATATATTTGAAAAGCACAATTCTACAGTTAGACTATCTAGTTTGTTTATTTAATTTTACTATTTTGTTTCTTAAATAGTCTCATATAGGCCAGGCTGGTCTCAAATTCACCATGAAACAAGGTCCTTGAATCCTTGACCTTCCTGTATTTACCTTGCAAGTACTGGGCTTACATTCAGTTTTTGTGGTGTTCTTTTTTTCTTTTTAAAACAGGTCTCATCATGTAGCTTAGGCTGGCCTTGAATTCCTGATCTTTCTGCCTTAGTCTCCAACATGCTGGAATTACAGGCATGAGCTATCATGCCCAATGCCTGGGTAGAGCAACCCAGTTCCATAACTCCCTTGTTTGGCTCTGTATTATATTAATGACTTCTTATAAAGTTGAGTTTTTTCATACCTAAAATGAGGGTATTAGTACTTAGCCCCCTAAACTATAGAGATTAAATGAGGTTATTACCATCATAGCTATCAAATATCACACTGCCTCCTGTCTCCTTTATCGTTGAGGATTTATGCATCCTAGAAGGTGAAGAGTAAGGTTACCCTCAACAGCCTTCCTTTGCTTTTGACTGCCTGAGCCTACAAGGTGTCCTGACCTACTGCCTGAGCCTACAAGGTGTCCCAGGTGGCAGATCTTAAGACTGGCTGGCTTCTACAGAGAAATCAGCACACGCTGCTAATACAAGTGGAGACTCATGAGAGAAGCTGCCTTTTTTGGGGGTGTGTGTGTGTATATGTTTAGATAGAGAAGCTTTGGGGGGGTGTATATGTTTAG